>MU186393.1:22702-45786 GCA_016904865.1 Pissodes strobi
AGAGGCATTGAACATTTTTTGTTTTCTTCATACCTAAAGCTACGACCTTTTAGGGCGTGCCTTTTCGGGTTCTGACTGCTCAGAACATGGTAACCTAACCTGTGGTGTTCCACAGGGATCTGTTCTGGGTGCCATTCTTATTCTCATGTATGTAAATGATCTAACAAATCTGGGCATTGAGGGGAAATTTACATAGTTTACCGATGACACCACAATTCTTTGGCATTGCTCTAACAGCGAGTCCTTGCACTTGACCCTTATGAAGGACCTCCAGAAGATAAGGGAATGGTTTGACTCCAACCACATGTCACTTAACTCTAACAAGCCCAAAAAGCTCGGCTTCAAAAGTAAACTTGAAAATGTGTGTGTCAATTGGTGGTAAACAAATTACTAATACCGTAGCAGTAGATTCCTGGGTATAATCCTTGATAGTGAACTAAAATTTGTGAACCACATGACTGGTCTTGCCATCAAAATATCAGCTGGCTGCTTTGCTGTCAGGGTTACAACTGAGGAGCTTGGTACGGCGGTTGGTAGGTCTGCATACTTTGCTCTTATTAAGTCCCTTTTCGCTAACGGAATTTGTTTCTAGGATAATGCTAGCAATTATCCAGTCACTCTGTATTACAAAAACGGGCTTTGAGATACATTTGCAGGGTAAAACCTCGGGATTTCTTGCCGCCCTTTATTTGTTCAAGAGAACATTCTTTCAGTCACATGTGTTTACATACTGGAAGTTGCTAGCATTGTATATAAAAATAGGTATGTGACGCGTCAGCATCTGCCCATTCTCACCTCTGCACTTACGCAGAAATCAATTTTCTATGAGGGTATAAGAATATTCAATCACCTACAACGACATTAACGGGGCATCTTCATTAAAGACTTTTCGACATCACCTAAAAAAGTTCTTGACAGAGAAGGCTTACTATAACCTGTCTAAATTTAATGTTTATGTGGAGTCTATGTGTAAATTTTATTTAGTGTCTTTAATTAATAATTTTAACTGTGTGATTTTGTGTACTTAAAAGTATTTTGTTGTATGTGACTGATTATATTATGTTTTAAATTGTAGATGTAGTAGGTTCTGAAGGCATTTTTTCCCATTGTATGTAATATTTGACACTTGCATTATATCTAAATATGTTGAAGAATTAATGCCTAAAATAAAAGTCAACTGATGCTTTGAACAACTGTTTTAAATTAATGTGCTAATTTACGGTTCCAATTGTGTTCTTAGTTTAATTCTTATTGTTTTTCATTTTATCTTATAGATCCTGAAAAACTAAAATTGATAAAACAGCAGCTTGCTTGGCTGCTACATGCCTTTAAACGTCAAGCAAGGGAGTCCAGACAGTCAATTGGAGAGTCATGGACTTGTACAACGAAAAATGTACTTAATCATATGACTACCTGCAATGCTGGTAGAATTTGTTCTGTGTCTCACTGCAGTTTATCAAGACTGATTATTAGCCACTGGAAGAACTGTATGCGCCAGGATTGTCTTGTTTATTTGCCACTAAAGCAAGCTGATAAAAATAGAAATAACGCCGCTGTCGCTGCTAATACACCACAAAATACTGCTCATACACCAGTGAATACTTCCGAAACTCAGCTGAGAAGAACTTATGACACTTTAGGACTTTCTTCACCTGTCACGGGTCCTGCTCCAGGAGGTTTATTGTCTAATGCAGCCCCGCCAAGACTACCTATGAATCATAATCCTGCAATGCAGAATCATGGACCTTCAGGTATTTTAAGATCATGTCCTCCTGATCCACAGGGTGTGGCACCCAATGTGACTTTAGCACCAAATGTTAGTTTACCACTTGGCAGTGATCTATCATCAAGTGTATTGGCGCCCCAATCTGTCACTGCAGATTTACTAAATCATTTAATACATCAAGTATATGAACAAGTTCAAGCCAATTTTCCAACACCTGATCCTCAGGCTCTTCTAAATAGAATAATGCCTAATCTGGAAGCTTATGTAAAGAAAGTTGAAGTGGATATGTATGAAATGGCAAGGTCTGAATATTATCTATTGCTGGCTGAGAAAATCTACAAGGAGCTTGAAGAGCAACAACAAGGCATTAGGCCAAATCTTCAAGGCGTTGTTAGACAGTCGGCTATGTTTCAATCTCAACAGCCTCTTCCTTCAGGCTCACCGAGTTCTCTGCAAGCATTATTAAATTTAGCGGGAAATCAAATGGTGTTTTTCATTCAACAGTCTCCTCCTCCTTCAGAAGGAAATAAGGGCAAACTTGATCAAATAAAATCTGAACCAATGGATATTAAACAAGAAATGGATGACGATTCTCAAAATGATTCAAATGGTGGTGGTAAAAATATTAACAACGATAGGGACTCAATGCAGGAAGGTGGAGATCGTGCTGATATTAAAACTTCGACAGATGGCGCTAGTGCATCTTCTTGGGCTGAGGGTGGAAAGAGAATTAAAGGTAATATTAATTAAATATTTTATGCTAGTCTCACTCTTATTAATCTAATGTAATAAATTTTAATTTTTATGATTTGTTTCAGTGTTTAAACCTGACGAACTGAGACAAAAGCTGATGCCAACATTAGGAAAATTATATGAGCAAGTTCCTGAGAGTATACCATTTAGACAACCAGTGGACCCACAGACTTTGGGCATCCCTGATTATTTTGATGTTGTTAGAAGGCCTATGGATTTGTCAACTATTAAGAAAAAATTGGATATTGGGCAATATCAAGACCCTTGGGAATATGTGGATGATGTATGGCTCGTGTTTGACAATGCATGGTTGTATAATAGAAAAACTAGTAGCGTATATAGATATTGCACAAAGGTGAGATGTTCTTAGAGCTGTTAATATTTCTTAGCATCAAATAATAGTTTAACATGTTGGTAAAACTCTGAATATTTTATATGAAGAGATTTGTAATTTAATTAAGCTCAAATTTTTCAACACTCGCTTTGCTGCCAATATTAAGTATTAAAGTGTTTTGGTGATTTAATCTTAATTTTTTTTAAATTATTTTTTTAGTTATCGAATGTTTTCCAACTGGAAATCGACCCAGTCATGCACTCAATGGGATACTGTTGTGGACGCAAGTTCACATTTAACCCACAACCATTATGGTGCTATGGAAAGCAATTATGTACAATTCCAAGAGATGCCAAGTACTATAGTTACCAAAATAGGTATTTTTTTTATCTAGGTGTTAAGAACTTAATCATTACACTGATAAAGAAGTACAGTATAATGCATTAATCTTTCATTTGCAGCCTGAAAGCTTATGGACTTGGCTCAGATAGATACACCTTCTGCCAAAAGTGTTTTAATGATATTCAAGGGGATACTGTTTCATTGGGAGATAACTCTACCCAAGCACAAACGTAAGTTATTTGACTTTTTTGTTTTGCCTTTACAAATTGCAGCAACATTGGAAATCAGTTGCTGAAGTATTTGTCTGCCTATTTGGTTTATAGACAGTAAATGTTAAGTGATAATTATTCAGTAATGAACACACACACACACACACTCATACTCGATAACTTTACACAACATCTATTTAATCCAAGGGAGTAAATATAACAGTCCTTAATCATAGCTGCAAATCATCTATAAAACATTTAAATACTTTTTAGTAACATCTAAATATGGGTGCTATGATATTGTCACGACTAACAACCATCCGAACGTTTTTGTGCTACCCTATAGAACTAGCCGCCGCGCCGTGCCGCTCGCTTCTCTGTCTGTATGAATCATCGCCCGGCCGGCCGCGAAGTTTCAGGATCGCTGGAATTATCTCGATGGCCTCGTCGAGATCATATAGAGTGGCCTCGGAATACTTCCCGAATATTCGTGATAGATTTGAGATTATATATAAGCAGACCTAAGGAGTCGGTTAGTTAGTTCAGTTCAGTTAATCATTGAGTGTTGAATAGATATTAGTGGTAAAGTTATAAGACTAGTTTAGTGAGTTAAATTGTATACAGTGGTAGTGAATAAAGAGAGTATTAGTTGAAAATAGCAAAGTTGTAATTCTGTTAAGTACCCACGGGAAAAACGTAACATATGGTGTCAGAAGAGGGACAAGTAAGTCAACGAGACCGTTTTGATTCTGTGAAAATTTTATAACATCCTGGTCAATACGAGGCAACAAACGGCAGAAATGGAGCAAATTAATAAAATGTTGGCCGATTTTATGGAAAATCTAAATACTGAGAGACAAATAGAACAGGACCGGCTGCAGAAAATTTTTCAAGATCAAGAAGATACGAAGCAAGCGGATCGGTAAGAGGATGAACGTAAAAGGCAAGCAGAACAGGACCGGCTACAGGAAATTTTACAAGACCAAGAAAATAAAAGGCAAGCAGAACATGACCGGCTGCAGAAAATTTTACAAGACCAGGAAGATAAAAGGCAAGCAGAACAGGACCGTCTTCAGAAAATTTTAGACGACCAGGAAGACAAAAGGCAAAAAGAACAGGACGATCGGCTTCAGAAAATTATACAAGATCAAGAAGACAAAAGGCAAGCTGAACGGGAGGAGGATGAACGTAGAAGGCAAGCTGAACAGGACTGCCTTCAGAAAATTTTACAAGACCAAGAAGATAAAAGGCAAGCAGAACAGGACCAGCTTCAGAAATGGATGCTGGATGTAATTGTAGGCGAGCAAGGAAAATTACAGAAGATATTGGACGGGCAAAATGAGAAATTGAAAAAGAAGTAGGTAATATACAAAAAGAAGTTGGACATGTACAAAAAGAAGTTGGGAGTGTACAGCAAGAAATGAGGAATCTACAAGCAGAATTTAGCAGACTAAAAAATCAAGGACCCACCGAGAGGGTATTCGCCACAGGGCATAACATCAAATCTCCAACGTATGACGGTCAACCCTCCTGGACAATGTACAGAAGGCAATTTGAAGCCGCTGCTGTTGCCAATGGTTGGAATAACGAAGAAATGGCTACATCACTGGTGGTAGCGCTTCGTGGGTCTGCCCTGGAACTACTGCAGACCATTGCCATCAGCCAACGAGGGAAATATGACATACTTGCAGCTGCCCAGGAGAGACGATTTGGAGACCAACATAGAAGACAACTGTATCAGGCACAAGTTAAGTCCCGACTTCAGAAGCCTGGTGAAAATCTTCAAGAATTTGAGGCCGACATTATACGTCTCATTCAATTGGCTTACCCGGGAGCGACAGAGGAATTTCAAGAGGAACTTGCTGCCCAATATTTCGTGGATGGCATTAGAGGTCCAGAAACTCAGAAAATGCTACGCCTAGCCAAATTTGATAACAGCAGCGAAGCTTTAGGTCGAGCCCTAGAAATCGGGGCAGCCTGTAACATCTCCAAGCCAAAAATCAGGGCCGTATCCATCCAGGAAGTAAAGCCGACAAACAGCTGTGAATTAAATGAGATGGGTGAAATTTTGAAGAAATTAACGGAAGTTCTTCAGGCCACGGCGAGATTCCGGGAGCCAATGGAAGATAGGCCACGTAACCGAAATACATCAAATCAGTGCTATAGATGTGGCAGGACTGGGCATTTTAAAAGAGACTGCCGAGTACAACTACGGTCTAGATCTCAATCCAGAGACGCTAGGGCGCCCAAGTCAAATCAGGAAAACTTCAATTAGTCAACATTGCGAGGCGGGTGTTGGCTAAAGAAGATAAAGCCCCCAGGATCGTCTCCATAAAAAGCCTAGGAAAAGCCGCCGACAGTCTAACAATTACAGGAAAGATCAACGGAAGAGCCATAACAATTACTGTTGACACTGGTGCGGCGGTATCTTTGATAAGGTCCAACAGAGTGAATAGAGTAGAAGTTCTACCCATATCAAAGAATGTAGTTTTATGTACAGTTACCGGTGAGACAGCTAAAGTACTTGGGGAAATGGATATCGAACTTCAACTGGGACGAATTAAACTACACCACACAGTGTTAGTCGCCGACATCGAGGACGAATTTATGTTGGGGATGGATCTCATCGGTCAACATGGATTCTCTTTTGACAACAAGCTTAATCTTCTGAAGTTTGGCACCGAAGAGTTCAACCTTAACAAAACAGACGATGGCACACCGACTAAAGTTGTGGCGGCATGTACTGTCAGAATAAGCGGAAATACCGAGCAGATAATTTTTGGGAAATTGGAGAAGGATTTTGGAGACTGCATCGGACAACACTACGATTTGCCTTGCAAACACCTCGTAGGCAAAGCCCTAGTCAAAACCGACGGCGAAATACCGATAAGGATAGCAAATATTTCATCCAATTCCATCAAAATCAATAAAGGAGATGTAATAGCCACTTGCGAGCCGGTGCAGTGGGTAACCAGTTGCGAAACGCAGTCAGAAGTAACACCCCCAACATCACCTAAGGAAGTCCTAGAACATTTCCAGAAGTTGTGGCAACATCTGTCTTCCGAAGAACTGAAGAGAGCTACACAATTTATCAAAGAGCAGAGTACAGCCTTTGAAAAGAAAAATGGCAATACTGGAAGAACGAACATCATAAAATATAAAATCGACACTGGGAGTGCACGGCAACATCGGAGGTTACCAGTGACGAAGCAGCAAGAGGTTACCACATTAGTGGATAAAATGCTTGAAGATGGAATTATTGAAGAGTCATCAAGTCCATGGTCATCTCCTATTGTCTTAGTCACCAAGAAGGATGGGACTACCAGATTCTGCGTGAACTATAGAAGGCTCAATGACGTCACCAAGAAGGACAGCTATCTATCCACTTCCCAGAATTGACGACACGTTGACGACACTAGCAGGTTCTCATTGGTTCTCAACACTCGATCTAAAGAGCGGATACTGGCAAGTAGGCATTGACGAACAGGATAAGGAAAAGACTGGCTTCTCTATCGGAAGTAGACGGGCGGAGGAAGTACCGGGCCTCCGATGAGCTGGATGACGCCGCAAGGTGGATAGGATCATCGATGGCCCGGGCTTTCGCAAGCAGCTGCCCCGTGACTAAGCGGCACTGTAAAGGGAAAACTCCTTGGTGGAATTCCACTCTGGAGAACCTTAGGACACAGCTGAGGAGGCTCTTTAATAGGGCTAGACACAGCGGGGTGGATACTGACTGGGACCTATATAAAGAGGCCCGGGGACAGTACAAAAGAGAGATCAGAGGATCGCGAAGGAGTGCCTGGAGGGCCTACTGTGGAGGGGTATCCCAAGCCCCGGCCGCTGCTAGGCTCTGCAAGGTGCTGTCAAGGGATCCACTTGTCAAATTGGGCAGTGTCCGTAAGCCAGGTGGAGGCTATACGTCGTCACCGGCGGATACTCTGCACCAGCTACTGACCACACACTTCCCAGGCTCAACAGCCATGGGCCGGGAAGGTGAGGGCGGGGCCGGGTTCAGCATTAGAGCTGGCTATGGCACTGCCAAAAAGATGGTCACCTACAATAGGCTAAGGTGGGCGATCGAGACCTTCGCCCCGTTTAAGGCGGCTGGTGAGGATGGGGTCTTTCCAGCGCTGTTGCAGCGTGACGGAGGACTTCTTAGCACGCCGCTGATGGACCTTTTCAAGGCTTCTATCGCACACGGGTACGTGCCGGAACCCTGGAGGCACAGCAGAGTGGTGTTCATTCCCAAAGCGGGAAGGAACGACTATACCGATACGAAATCGTATCGACCTATTTGTCTTACCAGCTTCTTGATGAAGACACTAAAGAGGCTGGTGGACCGATACCTTAGGTAGTGGGTGAGGTAAGAGCCCCTCTGAGTCCGGAACAGCACGCATATCGAACGGGCAGGTCGGTGGAGCGAACGGGGGTGGGTCCGGTCATAACGAGCTGGATCCGCTCCATGCTCACCGGGCGGAGGGTCGAGGCTAGGCTGGAAGATGAGGGGGTTAGGGTTGGGTCATCGCGGGGATCTCCTCAGGGGGGGGGGGTTCTGTTCCCCCCTCCTGTGGTGCCTAGTGGTGGACGAGATCCTACGTATGCTGAGAGTAGAGCATGGGGTCTATGCACAGGCCTATGCAGACGACGTCGTGATTACGGCACAAGGTACCGAGGTGGGAATATTGCAGAGGCTTCTGGAGGAAGCAGTGACAAGGTTCTCACAGTGGTGTAGGGATAACGAACTCAGAGCGAATCCCAGCAAGGTAGAGATGGTCATCTTTACCAGAAAAAGGAAGTTGGAGGTCTTTCCCAACATCGCGTTGGAAAGGACCCCTCTTGTGGCGAAGAAATGCGTCAAGTATCTGGGTGTCTGGTTGGACTCCAAACTAGGGTTTCACGAGACTTTCGAAATTCGAGATTTCTCGTCTCGTCTCATCTCGATTTCGAGACGAGATCGAGGCGAGACTGAAATGAATTTTTCGAGATGAGATCGAGAAAAACACTTCGAGACTTTTTGAGATCGAGTAATTTTTTCGAGATTTGTCGAGCTCGAAAAAATGTAGGTGCTACAATAACTCACATCTCTTAACATAACATAGAGACGTTCAGACGTAGCGCCAGCACGTAGTCACGAACTGACGGACCCGTCAGTCGTCACATAATTTCAAAGATAAGCAAACAATCCTCCTGCATCCCACTACTCCTGAGTCAAATGTCAGGTGGTCCTTATTTCAGATTCAATTTTCGTTTATGTGCTTACTCGTTGGCAAATTATATTTTGATTAGATTTAATACCTCGTTTAATGCAACAATAATTTGAATGTCTTGTACAATGCTATTTTATACTTATTTACTACAAAATAAATAATTAAAAGATAATTATTGATACTTTAGAAATTGACTCACGGTACTGTTCGCTCAGTCTGGCTTTTCAGGGTAAAGGAATGCCATAAAGTGCCATAAATTTAATATATGTACTCCTAAGGATATTCTTGTGGCACCATTTTTGCATAAATTTCACTATGTAGGTATATAATATATTTTTTATTACGCATGCATCATAATCAACGATTATCGCACGCTGCAGCGTGCTTAAAATTATGTTTATGATGCGCCTATTTTTTTAAAGGTTGCTATAGAAGTATTGGATCATGTCAAATGTGACAGATTAATATATTCGTCAATATATCCCTTAAGTTTAATATTTAAAACATTTTTGAGATTATGATGCATTCGTAATAAAAAATAGCGTATGATATACGTGTATAAGATGCCTTTAAAGCCCTTGCGACTTACAAAACACTCCGCTGCGCGTCGTGTTTTGAAATATGTCGCGCGTGCTTTAATGGCCCTCTTATACACTTATGTCATAATATACTATTAATAGCATTCAGTTTTTGTTTTCGAGACTCTCGAAATTTCGAGAATCTCGAATCGAGATCAAGAAATTGTCTTCAAGAAAAACATCGAGACGAGAGTTTGTTAATTTCTCGTCTCGGTGATCGAGACGAGACGAGAAATTGCCTTCGAGACGAGATTTCTCGTCTCGATGAAACCCTACTCCAAACTGACCTTTCAGACATTCGGCTCAAGACCGCGGCGGCGCTCAGTGTCCTGTCGGCTTGCCGTAGGGCGCTGGGAGGGACCTGGGGACTTGGGCCGAAAACTATGCTATGGATATACAGGACGATGATCGCTCCGATGCTCATGCGCGGATCGGTTGTTTGGTGGCCAGGATCCATGAAAATGACGTCCAGACTAGTGCTGGACAAATTACAGCGACTTGCATGCCTCTGCATCACCGGGGATATGAGGACGGCACCCACAAGGGCCCTGGATGTGCTGGTGGGGTTGCCCCCGTTGACGGACCGGGTGAGGCACGAAGCAGCCAGGGCGGCCATGAGATTGGCTGACGTGGGGATGTGGAGGAACAATGGCTCCTGCTGGGGCCATTGTGGTCTATGGCGAGGCCTGTCTGTGGACCTAGCCATCCTGGGTATGCCAGGTGACGCGATGGTTCCTGAGATAGGCTTCCCCGAGGGGCTAAACTTCCTCTTCCCTACAAAGGAGGACTGGACGGAGGGAAGGATGGGACCCTGGGATGGGCTAGTCTGGTTCACAGACGGGTCCAGAATGGGAACACTGTCCGGAGCAGGTGCGTACTGTGAGGCTCTGGGGCGGGAATTATACGCCTCACTTGGCGAACACACTACGGTTTTCCAAGCGGAAATTTTTGCGATCATGATGGGGGTCTGGGAGTCGTTAAGGCTCAATGTCGGTGGCAGGAGGATTTTCTTCTGCTCTGACAGCAAGGCCGCACTCATGGCGCTGAAGTCGGTCCGTACACGCTCTCTGTTGGTAAGGGAGTGTAGAAGCTGGCTGATTGAACTTGCAAAGCGAAAAAAAAGGTTACGCTGGTCTGGGTACCGGGTGTACCGGAACACTTGGGTTAGTTTGGGTTAGGTGCTTATGAAAGTAATTTACTTTAATCAGCACTTCGCCTACGGCGTTAAGAGATTCACTTTTCAAGAGTAGCTGCCTGTCAGAGGGTCTTTTCCCTTTAGGTAATTCGCACTGACAGGTCTTTTTTAAAGTGAGAGCTTTGGTTTTCCAGAGGGGTTTTTCCCTTTCGGTAATTCCCACTGGAGACCAAAGTCTGCTGGTATGGGCTGCTGCGCAGCTTTTTATACTAAACGCTGACCTCTAATTCGAGTATTGTGTTGAATTGTCAACAAGGTTAATCATAACAGTTTATACTTTAACTAATAACAATTTATAATTGAGTTTCAAGTTTAAGTTCACACTTTCCACTGTATCATTTTATTTTAATGGACATAACAGTTAACACATGTCCTCCCCTTAGAAAACGACGGTCCCCGGAGTTTATTACCAGATATGATATTCCCTTACTACATATAGATATTTTTTACATTTTGCACTCAACCTTATATTAACACTTTTTCACTGTACATGTCCCTGCTCTATCCACAGGACTTTCTGGCTGGTTGCATCAGTGTGTCCATTCGCTTTACTTGTTGTCCGCTTTGTTCAGTTTTGTCCACATGGTACCATTCCTTGGGTGTCGTTCGTATAGGGGCCGAACTGTAGGTCGACATTGAACAGCGCTCCAAGTACATGCGAAAAATATAAACAGAATATTAGTAAACAATATTGACACGTACCTCTTAACCTAATGCTTATAATATCGCTTATTAAGAATTTCCCATATATAGTATCCATAAATCTTTAATTAGTGACTTAAAAATATACTAATTTTCATCCTCTGAAAATATTATCTTATGATTCAAAAATTAAGTTTGCAACCTATAGTTTATATCAGATAATTATATGGTTAATTCGTGGCATTACAAATTTGAGAAATATTATTTTATACCTTAGTTGATAACACAGTGTACCAACTATCATCACATGACATCAAAAATGGAGTATTGTTATGTTATCGGTATTATTAAAATAATTGTGAAGTAATTATTGCTTGCATTTTTCCTGGCCTGGTTTATATCTAAACAAATATTTGCAATTATCCTTCGCATCTTCGCCGTCCCTCATTACACTTTGTAGTATACAACTTTTTCCCAATCGGTACAATTTTTAAAGAAGTTATCTAAAAACATGGTGATTCAGCCGACCCTGGCTAGCCGCTCGAGCTTATCGCCTTGATGTGTCATTACAATTTTGTACCGATCGGTGACAAGCAAGAATCCGTAAATCGGTTCTTTCTTTTGGTCTTAAGAAGAGAAATGGTATTTCAAGTACAGTGTATGTGTAGTGATACGTCTTGCTCGCAAACGAGGCGAGAAAAGGGGGCAATATTCATCGGAAGAAGCGAATCAGGGGGTGAGTCCACATAAGATTATATGCCAAAATTTCAAATATACATAAATACATGGTTATCTTAAATATATAAAAACAGAAACTGTCTCTCGTATAAAAGCAAAATGTGTATAAAACTAAACTGTAGTATTATGATTCACCCTTAATTTTTTACTTAATAAAATTAAGATGGAAAATACTTTCAAACTTCTAAAACTAACTATATTAGAATAAAATAGAGTGCGAACGGGTTACAGCAAAAAAATACTAACAAACTGTTATTTATATACGAGGGCATGACAAAACATTGTTACATTTGTCGTCTGTGCTCAATTACACAGAATCAAGCAATATAATATTCGGAATTGAAATATATTATATCGAAATGAATATAAGTAATAAGCAACAGTTAAGGATACGAGCTATTCGAACCGTTCTCTAGTAATCTCGTCTAATCGGACATCCTACCAAAGAAATACTATTCAATCACAAAAAGTGTTTATATAACAAAATCAAAAGGCTGACTAAGGAAATACGGAAATATATACCGGTCGGCTTGCACATTTATTAATGTTTTACATAGAATAAAACATTTATACCATATAAAGGAATATAAAAAATATAAACAAATGGTTATAATGCCTTCGTGTTATCACGTTTTCGATATTTGATCCCCGTATGGGGCACATATGGAACTATAAACTACAATTCGATTTGATCCAAATATTGCAAAACAAAAAACTAAAAGTTATATTTAATTATGATCTACTGACTCATGCTGCAGATCTATATGAAAATTTAAGAGTATGGCATTTACATAAGGTATTAAAATTTGAAGAGAATAAACTTATCTACAGGATAATAAATAAAACTCAAAAATCAAATGTTATTATAATAATTTCAAAGGATATTCATAGCCACAACTAGAGAATTTATAGGATATCGTACTGTTATTATTACTAAAATGCAATTATCCTCAATACCAGTGTTCAAAAACACTGTCTAGAGGAATAAGGACTATGTATATTGTAATTATTGTTATTACTGTATTAGAAAATAATTTAAAAAAAAAAAAAAAAAATTAGTAAGGCGAAGAGTGTCCTTTTCTCTCGAAATTAACCCCTAAAAACTAACCACAAAGGCAAGCTGACTCATAATTTACGTACGTCTAAAACCCAAGTTGGGTATTATTATAGCTTTGCATGCCCCTCCGTTCGCTTTGCTCGCAACGGGGGCTCAATCAACAAGAACTAACCAAGTGCTAACCAAAACTAACCCAAGGCTAACCCAAACTAACCCAAAATTAAGGGATAAAGGTAAATTAATAGAAATTTTGCTAGGACGTAGACATGGATTCGTGTCGCATCGTATGTTGGATTGCAACTTGGGATTTAGCCGCTCGTCATAAATATATCGGAATATTATCGTTCGGCTTTGTCGAAGCGACGTATACCGGAACGCATTATTTTTAAACAATTCGTTTTGATATGAGCCGACCGGTGAGGGAAAAAATTGGAGTAAACATTGCTTGCAGGAGATGTTAATAAATAATATCAATACCTATTTATAAAATTCGCATTTGCAGATGCGAATAACTTTAACTAAAATTGGCCTTCATATTTGCAGATGTGAAGGGCCCCCAACAGCCTCCACCTCAGTAGGTGTATTATGTTGGAGTGGTTAGAGGCATACTATATCCCTACGTTTGCCGATGTAAAGGATATATGTACTGACAAAAATAAAACGGTATAGTGCTATGTATTTGCAGATACAAAAACAAATAACCACCAAAACAAATAACCACCATACTATTGCAACCCTCTTACATAAAATCATTGCATTGGAGATAGCGAATTATTACACTCATGGTTTTAATTCAAAACAGAAATTACAGTATTTGCAGATACTGCAAATATGCTAAAAAATCGCTGCATTTGCAGATGCAGTCGAAAGCATAACCAGGGTTAAGCAGCAAGCAAAAAGGTGAATAGTTCGTTGTATTAGCAGATACAATCGATCGTACCCACTGTCTGCAACTGCAGTTGCAGGTAGTGAACTTATTCATGAACCTATTTTTCTGTTCAAAAACAGAAATTGCAGCATTTGCAGATGCTGTAAATAGGCTAATAGAGCGTTGCATTTGCAGATGCAATCGATATCATAAGTAGCAAAACCAAGGAAATTCTTTTGCATTTGCGCAGATGCATTAGAAGATCTTCTCACGCTAGCTGAGGAAATTACTTATCCGAATCAAGACTTATGACAGCATGATAGAGAAGCACCAGATGGTCCTGAACAAAGTAACGACCACCTAGCTTTGTTAATGGGAAAAAAAAAGACGAAATCATACCTGCGAGGCCAGAACTACATACTCAGATAGTTTTTAGATGGGACAATTACTTATTAAAAGGACTAAAAGATAAAAAAAAACACAAAAAAAAAACAAAAAAAAAAAAACAAACAGTATGATAGAGAAGTATCCACCAGCTGCCAACTGCAATGTCCTCAGACCATCAAAATTAAATCCCGAAGAGAGTACTAAATCCTGCCAAGACAACTACTGTATCAATTACAGAAACAACTATAGTCCGTAGGATTAGTGCCTTAGCCCTCCCTTTCAATAATTTAATTAGCCAACCGTCTGAACTAGAATTATACGTTCAAAATTGGCAGAAATGAAAGATAAACAGTTCAATAATAGAGTGGGTACAGGATTATAAAATCCCTTTCAATAGGACACCACTCCGGTTAGCAAACTAGAAGACTACACAGGACGGCAAAAAATTTTATTTGAAAATACGCCTTCTTGGGGAAAACTGATCTTAAAGACGCATATTTCCTTATTCCTATGCACAGTAGTCAAAAAAGTTGTTAAGATTCGTTTTTTGCAACGTACTATACCAATTTAATTGTATTTCATTTGGTTTATGTACAGCTCCATATCTTTTCACAAAACTGTAGTCTACTTAGACGATTGGCTACTTATTGGTAAGTCAAAAGAGAAGTGCTTAAAAGTATAAATATAATTACACAAACATTACAAGATTTAGGTTTTATATAAATTCCGGAAAAAGCGTAGTTATTCCCGGGCAACAATGCTCATTTTTGGGGTTTATACAAGAGAAAAGGGACCTACTGGCAGAACAGGCTATTATCTTTTACCCCTTACTCACATCTCCTTGCAGAGAGAAACAACCATTGTAGAAGAAAATTTCCCTGGCTGTAGGGAAATTAGGAAGTCTCCTGAGAAAGTAAACTGATTATTTTTTACTGCAAACTATAGATCAGTGAAAAATAAATCGATACGTTTTTTTTTTATTTCCACTAAAGATGAATATTACAAGAGCTATACCAGTTTTTAGTTTTGTATATATAGATATACTATGCATGGTGTGACGTACCAATTCATGCGTATTATGACGTCATAAGCACATCTCAAGGCGTTGTATCTGCCTCATTTTTCGGCTTATGGAAAAAAGAAAGAACACTTGTTCACTTATTTTTCATGGGCTATCAAAATCAGCAATAATAAAAAAAAAAAATAAAAAAAATTTGATGAAACTTCCTCATTGCCAGGAGAGCCTTTCTATAACAAAGCGTACCTAATGAGCGATAAAAGTGATTATTTCTGCATTGACAGATAGCGCTCTCAAACAATACGGAAATACTTACAATAAATAGGGGAATTTCTGTTTTTTCTAAGCGCCAACAAACATATAACAAAATCGTAAACTTATTCTTGAGCTCCTAAACATTCAATTGTCTTCGGAGTCATCCCACTCTACCATGAACTCACACAAATCTGCACTTTCTCCAATATTGAATATTAAACAAAAGATCAAGCGGTTATAAAAAGGTTTCTCAATGGAACATTTAACATAAGACCCCCAAAACCAAAATACTCAATTACTTGGGATTCCTACCCAGTTATACAGCGCTTAAAGAGCATGTACCCTCACTCTAACTTTAAAGCTAGTAACACTCTTAATACTAATAACGGCACACCGGCACACTGACAACCCGGAAGTAAAAATAGACATTATTTTTAAATATGAATACATAATTGAAATCAGATTCCCGGATAAAATAAAAGCAAGTGGTTTAAACAGGCTTCAACCTAATTTGATATTACCTTATTTTACCAATCAACCTGAACTATGTATGTATAGCCACACTATTAGAGACTTACATAGAACGCACAAAAGGAAAAGGGTGCTACCAGTCAATAAAAGGTGAATAGTTCGTTGTATTAGCAGATACAATCGATCGTACCCTCCACTGTCTGCAATTGCAGTTGCAGCTAGTGAACATACCTATTTTTTCTGTTCAAAAACAGAAATTACGGCTTCACAGATACTGTAAATATGCTAATAGATCGTTGCATTTGCAGATGCAATCGATACCACAAGTAGCAAAACCAAAGAAAATGTAATATTCACTCACAAAAAGCCCTATCACCCAGACAGCAGTCAAACCTTTAAGTTAATACTAAGAGCCAGCAGTATAAACACGGAAATCTTTGGGGCACACAGCACGCGACACGGGGCTACTTCAGCAGCTTAAAGAATTGGAGTTACATTACAAACCATTCAGAAGACAGCTGGCTCGACAGAAAAATCAAAAGTATTCTCAAAATTCTATAACAAACTTGGCGTGGGTAATCCCACTGGATTTGCATCTTCTTTACTGAACCATAATTTCTAAGGAATCATATAAATATTGAGCTACAATTATAACCTACTTACCAACTTGTTATCATATTACATAAGAATATTGGTATAGTATTAAAAATAAGTTAAAGGTTAATATCAGTTAAGCGTTAAACATGATATATGTACCTTCATATGTGTGTTATTAAATCTAATGGTTATAAATATAAATTTTAGTTTATAAAAAGCGCCTTACAAATCTAGGACTACAGAAATATCGCAATTTTCAGTTAATGTAGATTACATCGCAAATACTTTAAACATCTACAAAGTGTAATGAGGGACGGCGAAGATGCGAAGGATAATTACAAGATCAATCGACTTACCTGTAAGGAAGCTCGATCGGAATTATCCGAGCATCTTCGCCGTCCCTCATTACAAACCCACTCAGTCTTTACCTTCTCCCTTTCACCCCAAATGCAATGTAATCAAAAATCTCACGAACCAAAATTGTAATGACACATCAAGGCGATAAGCTCGAGCGGCTAGCCAGGGTCGGCTGAATCACCATGTTTTTAGATAACTTCTTTAAAAATTGTACCGATTGGGAAAAAGTTGTATACTACAAAGTGTAATGAGGGATGGCGGAGATGCTCGGATAATTCCGATCGATCTTCCTTACAGGTAAGTCGATTGATCTTGTAATTATGCTTTCAAATAATAATAATAATTGTTACCGAAATATTGAATCATTATAAGTTTATCTTATGTTTAAAAATAGGTGCAACAATATGTTTGATATACTTTAACTTATAATTAACTCATCAGCGTTTTTCAATGTTGTTTTCCAGCCGTCGGTCGTGTCGCGGCATCGTCGCGCCCTTGTTTGAATTTCACAGGTCTGTTGCATTACTGTGACTGACCTTGCCCGTCCCGTGAAAACAAAACATTAATTAGTACGATGACCTGGTTTATTGTTGACTGTTTATGATTATATAACATCGAATTTCTTGATCCCAATAAATGATGTCGTTGTTGTTTAAGAACAATATTTATTACAACGGGTATTTAAGAAATAAGTGAATTATTGGCATTGCCAATTAACTTTCATGCTGGTTTGATTTGGCATTTGTTATTTTTGATTATTATTATCCCTCCCAGAGTATTCGCATTTTCTAAGAAGGATAATGATTGATTTTGTGTGTAACTTAAGCTGTTTAGTAGGCACCGATTTTGAATGGTTTTGATTTTATATCTTTATGTTGGCTCATTCCTATATATACACTGTGTCCAAAAAAGTATGCAACATATGTAAAACTTTTTTATTATTGGTTTCCCAGAAAATTTTATTCTTGATAAAAGTTGGTGCTTGCCCTAAAACAATAAATGAGTATTTCAGATTTTAAGTACGGCATTTAGTGCCGGACCAAATGTCATTTCATGAAATCGCGTCAAGGATAAAAAAGTTCTTCCAAAATAAAAAATAATCTAAATATTAAATTTGAGTTAAGTACAGGGTCATTTTTTATATTTTCCCAGCCCCCTTAACTTTTTTGTGCCACTGTTTAGAAAAAAGATGTAAATATAAAAGTTGTAGTGCTGGAGAAGTAGTTCTCAGAAAACATATTTTTGTCTATACAGGGTGTTGCAAAAAGTGCGAAAAATAAAAAATATATATTTTTTTAAATGGGACACCCTGTATATTTCTCCTCAGGACGAAAGATCTTTATTGTCCGATTACAAAAATATATAATTTGTCTACATTTGCTTAAGCCATTTCCGAGCTATTTGCCTTTAAAAGTTGACAAAGCATGAATTCAAACCAATCGAAGTAGCCTTGCTCGCCATTAAGAAAAATATGAAATGTGTCAAAATAGCCGTGAACGACAGTGACAAAAACAGCTATTATGTCAAATTATTGGCTCCATTTTTTATGAAAGTTCCCTAACTGGCGAAAGATATTTACAATTTTTAAATCAGGAAACAGAGATTCTCTTGGTATGCTTCCAATTCGCCAACCTGCTCAAATAATAGGCGGGGAACCGTCAACTGGCCACCGAACAGCACAGATCTAACGCCCTTAGATGCGTTTTTGTGGGGATATTTAAAAACAAAGTTTATGCTCAGAGAAGTGCCATTATGGAAGAGCTCAGGGTGAGAATTGTATACTATATAAACGACCTTAACCAGAACAATCCAATTTTTATTACCCATGCAACAAATAAATTAGAAAGCGACTTCCGAGATTGTATCAATAGTGGGCATATTCAACAATAATTGAAATACTGAAGTTTTTATTATCAAACATGTTAAGATACGAATTTGTATATCATAATAAAAAATGATTAAAACAATGATTTATTTTATTTAAATCAACTTTTAAAGTTAAATAGCTCAGAAATGGCTTAAGCAAATGTAGACAAATTATATATTTTTGTAATCGGAAAACAAAGATCTTTCGTCCTGAGGAGAAATATACAGGGTGTTCCATTTAAAAAATATATGTTTTTTTGTTTTTCACACTTTTTGCAACACCCTGTATAGACAAAAAAATGTTTTCTGAGAACTACTTCTCAAGCACTACAACTTTCCTATTTACATATTTTTTCTACACAGTGGCACAAAAAAGTTAAAGGGGGTGGGAAAATATAAAAAATGACCCTGTACATCAACTTTTAATTTCTCTTTTTTTTTCGATTTTTTTTCTTAAACGTTACGCTACTGGTGAATGTTTTGTTCTTTTGTTATTAGTATACTTGCCAAGCAACTTCAAAATTTATTTAAGATAGACATTAGCTACATAGTAGCATAATGTTTCGGTTTTTCCAGAGATAAAAGCCAATATAATTATCAGTGTGTTGCAAAGACATTTAAACACGTTTGGTCCAAAATAATTGTCCACAATAATTACAAAATAAAATTGGTATGACTGACTCAATAATAATAAATTTCATATGTCAGAGTGAAGTAAAATGATTGCTATTTATTTGTTTTTATTCCAAATGCACGGCCTACTCTTCAAGACCAAATATTTTATATGGTTTTTAGGATATTTGTGCATATTTTACTCATCGGGTGCAAAAGATAAATAAACGATTAGTTGTTTTACATGAAATGAAAAGAGTTGGGTCTATTCATGAATTTGATTGGAAAAAATTTGAACCCAAAGGGTTTAGATGTGTTTGCAACACAGTGATACCTAAACTAGCTATTTTCTCTGGAACAACTGCAACATTATGCAACTTTGTAACTTATTTCTATCTTAAATAAATTTTGAAGTTACTTGACAAGTATACTAATAACAAAAGAACAAAACATTCACCAGTGGCGTAACGTAAAAATTAAAAATAAAAAGTTGAAATACTTCACTCAAATTTCATATTTAGATTATGTTTTTAATTTGGAAAAACTTTTCCTCATAAGATTTTGCTGTATCTTTATAAGTTAAAGCAGTTTACTCTTGACACGATTTTGGAAAAATGACATTTGCTCCCGCACTAAAATCAGTACGTAAATTTTGAAATACTCATTTGTTTTCTAGGGCAAGCACCAACTTTTATCAAGAATAAAATTTTCTGAGAAACCTATAATAAAGAAGTTTTCCATATGTTTACTTAATCTAAGTTTTCTTCTATCCATGGATATGCTACTTATTCTGTTATTTATTTGTTTCTATACTTTAAGGGCCCTTATTTTATTTCTTTATCTTATCTATGTTTTATTATTCTTAGCTATGATGGTTTATTGTTAATCATTTATGTACAGGGTGTCCCATTTTCGATGATATTACGGGGTATCTCACTTACGAGTAAAGATAGAGAGTTGCGGTTTTTGCATTACTGGGCTACTTTTTTGTGAAAAGAACGATGGTGTAAACAAAATTTTCATAGCCCGCTTCGTTTCTGAGATACAGGGCGAAATTGAAAATAATGCATTTTGGGAGCCCCCTCGAATCTCCGTTATCCTTTAACATATCGCAGAGCTAAAAAATTGCTTTTAAACAGTTTTTGACGTAGAATCCAGTGGCGTGATCAGATTTTTGATGTGAGCTGTCAATTTTCAGCTATAAATCAAACTTATGTTTTTTAAAATGGAACACCCTGTATATTTTTATTTCGTTTGATTAGAAATGTTATAAGCTTTGTAAAAATATATAACACATCATATGTATTTTAAATACTAAGCCTAAAATTCATAATTTCACAAAATATGTCTCTATGCGACACTCTTGTATTTTTTTTTAATGTAACACCCTGTATATTTTTCTTTCATTTGAATGGAAATTTTATAAGCTTTATAAAAATATATAATACATGATATGTATTTTAAATAATAAGCCAAACATCCATAATTTCACAAAGTGTGTCTCTATACGACACTCTTGATGAGTATAGTATAAGCATTGTCTTTTAAACAACGGTATAAGTATTAGCAGGCAGAGACAATTAAAAACAATGGAATGGTAATTTTTTTATTGGCAAGACCTTTCAGTGGCAAAACTTATATTTTCTGTGTAATATTGTATTTTTTACGATGGCTCAAAATGAAAATTATCAATATTTAAAAAAATATCACATGTTAGTCTGCTTTATACAGAGCAATGAAAACTTCCGTGAAGCTTCTCAGCTATATTCCAATAAGTTTGTTCGAATATTTATTTACCCTTTGAGTTATTTGGGTTTATTTTTTTAAGTATCATTTTAATTTATAGATATTCCGAAAGAAGGCATCCTGATCTTTTAAAGTTTTCCGGAATAAGGAAAAACTTGGTAGAACTAGGAACGTTGCCTCCGCCCTTACCGCGATTTTTCTTATTATACGTTTTTGGTAGGGGCCGGATAAACGTTCCATGTTCTCTTTATTCCGGAAAATATTAAATGACCAGGTTGTCTTCTTTCAGAATATCCATAAATTAAAATGATACTTAAATAAAAAATAAACCCAAATAAGTCAAAAGGTAAATAAATGTTCAAATAAACATATTGAATAATAGTTGAGAAGCTTCACGGGAGTTTTCTCTGTATAAAGCAGACTAACATGTCATATTTTTCAAAATATTCCTAATTTTCGTTTTCAACCATCGTAAAAAATACAATATTACACAGAAAATATAAATTTTGCCACTGACAGGTCTTGCCAGTAAAAAAATGATCATTCCATTGTTCTGATAATCTCTGCCTACTAATACTTATAACGTTGTTTAAAAGATAATGCTTATACTATACTCATCAAGAGTGTCGTATAGAGGTACATTTTGTGAAATTATGAATTTTAGGCTTATTATTTAAAATACATATCATGTATTATATATTTTTGAAAAGCTTATGAAATTTACATTCAAACCAAAGAAAAATATACAGGGTGTTCCATTTAAAAAAACAAAAGTTTGATTTATAGCTAAAAAATGACAGCTCACAGCAAAAATCTGACTACGCCACTGGGTTCTACGTAAAAAAGTATATCAGAGTAAGTTTTTAGCTTTGCGATATGTTAAAGGATAACGAAGATACGAGGGGGGTCCCAAAATGCATTATTCTCAATTTCGCCCTGTATCTCAGAAACGAAGCGGGCTATGAAAATTTTGTTTATACCATCGTTCTTTTCACAAAAAAGTAGCACAGTATTGCGAAACCCGCAACTCTCTATCTTTACTCGTAAGTGAGATACCCCGGAATATCATCGAAAATGGGACACCCTGTACATATTTTATCTACCTCTACGTATTGTGTCTATCCTATCGATCGATAAAGATGTATTTTTTCTAATTTTTCCTCTCTTAATTTGTTGTGATTTTTCTCCATATGATACCTATCACTGGCTTCATGTGCTATGCTACTTTTAACTTATTTTCCTTTATTTCTATTAGTAGAGTGCTACTTATAACTTATCTTGACTTCTGTGGGCACCTCGGGGTTACAAGCTGAAATTTTCACAGAATGAAGGCTTTATTATATTAATTCAAAATCCGAAGGTAATAAAAAATCATAACGGGCAAAAGGGCAGTATACCTAAAAATCGAGATTATTATATGAACGTGTAGGATATTAAATTATGAATGTTTTCATATATAATTCATCTACATTTTTGTACGAATTATATTTTTTATCCTTGCTTGAAATATGCAGATTACATTGGCCCTTACGGAAAAATAAATCAAAAAATTGAAATATCTCGCTTCGAACCTGGGCAAAATCTGATTGAAATATACTCATTTTTGTATTCACCTCGCATTCTCTCCGAAATGAAGGCTCAAATCAAAAATTTTTATTCTTGCAAAAAGTTTGCCTTAAGTATTTAGAACACATAGGTGCATGAATACATTTTTTTTCTCTCAAATGGTAATGGAAAAATAGAATTAAATGTAAAAAAGTAATTTTCTTCAAGCAGCGACCGGCCGATCTCTCGCTTCCCGAGCACTCTAGTATCTCACTTTTCTTCATAGCTTTATCTCTCTCGCGCCTATTATACAATAGAATAAGTGCTTTTACACCATTACGGGTTAGAATACTAATAATAATAATAGCTATTATTAATTGAATAAAGTCAATGAAGACATTTTCGATTATACTGAAATTTGTTTTTCCTATACGTTGCTAGGTAATAAAGAAGTAGAAAACAAATCATATACTTAATGCAACTGCTATTAAAAAAAAATACTAGCTATTTAGAATAGAAAAACTGAAAATGTAAAAAATCTTTATAATAACAAAATCTATTTATCTTCAGTGTCTGTATCT
>MU186393.1:52976-66697 GCA_016904865.1 Pissodes strobi
AGATTTAAGTCCATTTAATTTTCTGTTAAAAACACTTTACAATATTTACATTGAAGTCTTTTTAAAAGTGAAAATACAGCATAACCAGAAATATACACTATTGAAAACAAAACTGTATCAGAAATTTCTGAAATATCGTCCTCGCTAATTTCACAGTTGTTTCTCAACTCTACTGCAATGTGGGCATTTTCGAATTTGTCACCTTCAACAAACTCTGAAAGACTGTCCTTAGAAATATTTAAATCTCCAAATTTATTTGACTGACTTTGCATCCGTAGTTTACTTTCCGATTCAAAGATCTGACGAATTGAGATATGGTATTGCGACCCAGCTTGATATCCAAAATATTATAAAAATTACAAATACTCGGGATAAGTATATTATGATTTCAAATATATCATTAAGGGCTGGCAGAATCTACTTGTACAAAATAATCACCAAGAATCAAATCCTAAAAAAAGGAGATAAATGCGATAGAACTACATGGTATATGGACAATAAGCTCTGTTTAGGAAAAAACATGCAATAATAATGTGGGTAGGTAAGTACTGTACTGCACTGTACTGTACTGAGTAGATACTACGTGGCAAGCAAATAATCATTTACAAAAAGCCATGCGAAAAGCAAATTAATACGAAACCAATCTAAACCTGCTACCTATATTTCCCAAAGCGTTCTCCTAATTTGTCAGTTTGTATTTGGCCAAGAAAAATGTAATTCATATCTTTCTGATACAGACAATACTTGGAAATTTTAAGGAATGCCAGAGATGTATGTGCTACTGCTAAATGGGTTTCCTTTGTTATGTGACCACCACCATTACATGATTTCCAATGTTGGAGCCATTGTAAAAATTTATTGAGAAACTCAAATATATGATGTGATTCTTTAGTTACTGGCCCTTGATAAATATTTCTCAACCTTTTTCCCTTAAATGGTGTTTTTACGTTTACTATATCCCACCACCTACATAAAATTTCTATGTAAACTTCAGTAGAGTCATAATTAGATAAATTAATATTTGGACCTAATTCCCTGAGAGGTACCACAATATTTTTGTTTAAAGCTTGAAGAACCAGTTTAACATTTTGCCTCTCAAGTGAGCTAGGGTACAAAGCCTTTAGGGATAGCGTATATCCATATTTCAAAAGTTGACCAAATTCCTTTGTGTGCATATCTTTAATCGTTTGAAAAGATGCAATTTTTAAATTGTTTGCTGAATTGTCTTGGGTGTTATTGTCAAAATCTGGGTATGTCATACACTGTTGGGGTTGGTCTATCCAGTTGTTTCTAAAATTTTTTAAAATGTGTACAGGATCTACTACAAAAAAAGAGGTCGTGTGGGACTGCAAGGATGAGCATATTCAACAAGAAGCTCTGGTGGGTTACGAAACATAGACATGGCTTTCCTATTAATTTCATGATTGTCTGTCACTACAACTATGACTTCAAACCCTATTTCTTCCAAGCCCTCTATGACTTTTTTAATAAACTTATGCAGAGTTTCTCCATTTAAAGTTTTTACTGGCAATATATGTACGACTTCCTTATAAGGTGAAAGCAAACTATTAACCATAAATACATGGGCACCTGTAGCACTCTCAGGAACATTATATGCAGCACCGACAATATTTCCACCTTTAAAATCAAAACATGGCTTTAAATGGATTTCGTCTACCAATAGAGTAATAAGTTTATCACTGTCTTGCAAGTGTTTAAATTTAGACCTCACATATTGAAGAAAGTTATCCTCAAGCTGCTCAACCTTAGGGTCAGTGGTAAATTGAGTACAAACTTTCCTGATTGTATTACTACATGGTAACGTCAAGTGATTTGAGTTGCGCAAAAATTTGTAACAGTGTGGAGTTATTAATAACAAAAGGCTACAGAATAATGTTGTCTTCCACGAATATCTTAGAGCCCCTTTTTTTCAATCTTTAAAAAGTTAACTTGCTCCTGAATAAATTCAATTTCATTTTTCTTCTCCGGAAGTTTATTTAACATCGACTCCAAAATATCTGTTATTATGCCACAACTATTTACAACACTTTTTGTTTAATTTTCTTCTGTTAAATCCTTTTCAGCTTCCAACAAATTATCTTCTAATTTATTCATATTATCCACGAGCAAAGGAAATTTAATTGTTTCATTATTTGAGGACTTCAAACTACCTTGTTACCACAATGCTCTAAACTTATATTAAAATCCTGGTTCATATAAAGTAGTCCCTTTATAACTGGATTAGGTATTTCCTCATTATAAATAAAAAGAATATGATGTTGTCGTTTCGAAATGATCCAATTAATTAAATTCGGATTTTTATTAATTTTTGTAAAAGCTTCTTCAAAATTAACAAATTCCCTTTCAGCAATATACATGTTGGAAGTAGTTATGCTTTCAGATATGGTTCGTTTAATAAGATCACACTCCATTCTTAATTTTTTACTTTCCAGATTTTCTCGATATGACCATGTAGGTGATGAAACATATTCAGGGCAACCCGGCAATTTACTAGGAACCGCACCTAAAATTTTAGAGCAACAAATTTAGTTTTTAACAATATAACCTGGGTACGTAGGTCAAAAATTCAAATAAGCAACCACTAACCTTTTTCGAGTCTTGGAATCTTTAAAGGAGCTGTAAGATAATTTCCAGTTCTTTCATCATACGTACTCATGGTTCTTTTAATATCCCATTCATTAAAATGTAATTCACAAACCTATCAATCAAATTTCTGGTGTAATAAGTATACTAAACCTATACTTACTTTTTAGACTAATTACCCTCGATGAATCTGAAGGCGTAAAACCGACTCTCTTTATCGCCTGTATCCACATTTTCTTTAACTCCGGATCACTTGGGAATTTAAAAGTAGACACTTTCGAGTTTTTATCATAATTACCCCTGCATTTAGGTACCACGCAATGAAAGGGCATTTTGTTCGTTTTTTGTTCAACACAAATACCTACACAAACACTTTCACTTCCTGTTTAAATTAAAAGAGGACACAAACATACAACTAGGAAAAACACAATGCTTAAAAAAGATAAAACACGTTAGGTATCTTAGTTTGAACTACCTTGTACCATTTTATAATAAAATACCTTATATTATAAAATGCTTGTACCATACTAGGACACTAATAAACATAATTTACTTATAGAAAATCTATTTACGCGTTTGAAACCACGAAAATCTTTGATTTTTTTCCGCGACACACCGGTAAGGAACTAAGGGTTACCTATAAATTTCAAAACTGAATCGACTACCTTCAACAGCTGATCGTCAAAACAAAGCTTCAGTACTCTGGCTTAAAGTCTAGGTGGCGTTGTGGAGAATAAGCTTTTTTGATAATGTAACAAAAACTGTTTGATATGATATTTGGTGCAAACATTAATGAGAATTTTGTTAAATTAAAACTCTGTCAACACGAATTAGGATATGCTAGACATTGCAAATATCTCGGTATTATAATTGACTGTAAACTAAACTTTAAAGAGCATAATAATTATATAGTGAAAATTTTAAAAAATAGGATTTTTAGAAGGATAGCTCAATTTTCCAATTGTGAAAAAAAGCTGCACTTTAAATTCATTATTTTATAAGGTACTAATTGCGTATAATGAATTGCCTTTGTACTTATGATCATTGGCAAATAAAGACCAAGCACAACTTATCTCATTCAACTATGTTGAACTGACCCGGGTATGTTATACTACAAAGTGAAAAATCAAAAGCGTCCAGATAGTAGGTTTAATGCCAACAACACAAATCCTCAGAAAGCTAGGAAATTATTAATACAGGTCAGTTGCCTATTTACTTACCTAATCTAAATAATACTTTAACCAATGCGTAATATTACTGATTAACGTTCACAATAAGTAATAGCATAGGATGAGACACGTCTACATAGTTTTCTGTACTCTAGAAGTTTTCTAAAAATCACAAATGTATTTTTATGTGTGAGTAGGTCTAAGATTTTCAGGCAAAACTTTAGGCATTTGAGGAGTAGGATCCTAGACCGCAGTGACATTTTAAACGCCACTATAGAAACTAAATTGTTTTTTTTTATCTTAGTGTTGAGATCGTGAATATTGTCATGACTGGCATGGGCCGGTGTACCTTTTCATAAACGATATATTTGCTACATCTGATACATCTTGATCAAACAAAATCTCGCTTTAACAAACCATTCCTATGGGTAGTTTTTCTTTGTTGAAGCGATGAAGCCCTGCTAAGCGTAAAACTCATACAACGTCGTAGGTGGATTTTGGATCGTTGTTAATTCCACATCTAGTGAACAATATTTACCACAGATAGCACTGCTTTTTAAGATCGATATAGGTTACCTTGCATAATGGACTGCAACCGACAATCGAATTTACTGCAATCTGTATTAGTTGAGCATTTACCAAAATGATACATGTTTTATATATTTTTTTCAGAAATGTATACAATCGCAGGTGCACGCTTGTCAATGTAGAGATGCTAACTGCCGTTTGTCAGACTGTAAGAAAATGAGTCGGATTGTGAATCACATGAAAGTGTGCAAGAGGAAAACCAACGAGGGATGTCCTATTTGTAAACAGATTATGGCTGTGCTGTTACCATGCCAAAAAGTGTCCTGAAACAAAGATACCTAAATATACATATTTTTAATACTAAGGATTTTTTTTATATGAATGTTATAGGTATAATATGTATTGAAACGTATTTAAATTCGCAATATAATTACCCTATGAGTTACTGTATGCAGGGCAGTTAGTTTGAAAACAAAATACTGGACCTGCACGATATGACTGATTCTGCTTGATCTGTTAATATATGCAAACAAGAACTTCTCTTAAATTCCATTGACATAACGTTTGCCATCTCTCTCCTCTGTTCAGTGATTATATTCTCATTATGCTTGGCGCTTTATCAAGCTATGTCTTGATGTTTGAAAACCACTATGGGTTTTAAGTAAAACAACTATAATTTCAGTTCCAAGTTTTCTCGATAGAGTTTTCACCCACATTGAAAATAAATTACATTACTTTGTTTAATGTGATCTATTTTAAAATAATTAAGGCATTTGCTACAAATAACATTTTTCAAAGTAAATAAAATAGGGCAAGTTGTAATTTTCCATCGCTTGTCCTCCGATATGATTACATTGTAGTTTCTGAATCACCATACCCATCGATACGTTTTTAAAGCATAAAGTTTTTTATCCTCGATAAACTGATGCTATCGCACTTCGATGCTTACTCATTCTGTTTTACGTATCCTTCGAATACGTTCAAAAATCGTGTTTTGTTTTGTGTTTGTGAAATAAAATGACGAAAAGAAGGGAAAATATATTGTCCAGTTCCTCAAGTAAGTGTTAATAAATTGTCTATATAGAACTAGTCCGATGGCCTAATATTTACGAACAATAAATGGTCGCTGATTAGTTGTTTTGGGGTTCGTTTATGCTTGTTTAGGTTAATCAATTTCCTATATAGTAAGCCGAGGGCCAAATATCTACGTACAATGATACAATGTAGAGTTGATAAGTTGTATTGAGGTTTGTGTAAGATTAGGTTTTGTTAAAAAATAATATATATAATACAAATGTTTGTGGCTAAATTAAGAGACTGCTATCTGGGCGGTTTGTTGTCACAAAAGAAAAAACAAGTATAATATCGGGTTTCATGAAAACCAAAAAACTGAGTAGTGCAAAAAGTAGTAGGCCCCGGGGGCAGATTAGCTAGGGTATAGAGAGGTAAAAGAAGTAGTCTGTACCGAGTACGTGAAATGTAAAGTTTAGACATGAGATTAAAAATAAAATAGCTGGATTTCATTTAGTAGAACATAATCAATTTTTATTTTCGGTCTTTCATTTGTTTACGTAACCTCACTAATTACAACTAGACTATTTTAAGTAATTAGAATAATTAAAAAACCTTGCATAACAGCCGAGGGCTTATTAAAATCATATTCATGCAGTTTTTCAGTAAGGCACAATACGTTGACCTAACCAAGAGAAATAGAAATTAAAATACATAGGCCGAGGGCCTTGTAATTTGCGTACGAATAGCACTCGATCAATTTTTCTTTTCTTGCCGAGGGCAATAGAAAAAGAATACGTCCCAGCCGAGGGCTTCGCAATACAAAAAATTGTTACTATTATTCTTATTATAAATTATTAATTAGTTAAGCTTATGGTCGAGGAACTAAATATTTGACTTCTCCACAAAGAGTTGGTCAGATTGAATTAGATAGTGCATAGGCCGAGGGCCTTATAATCTGCATACAAATAGCACTCAATAGAAAAATTCTTGCCGAGGGCATAGAAAAAAAATAGGTTTAGGTCGAGAACTTCGCAATACAAAAAAAATATTTAATATCATTTTTATTATAAATTATTAATTGATGAAGCCTAGGGTCGAGGACCTAACTATTCGGCTTCCCCACAAAGAGTTGGCCAGATTGAGTTGTATAGTCCGTAGGCCGAGGGCCTTATAATTTGCATATTATACAAAATAGCAGTCAATCGAAAAATTCTTGCCGAGGGCATAGAAAAAGAATAGATTTAGGCCGAGGGCTTCACAATACAAAAAATTCTTAATATTATTTTCATTATAAATTATTAATTGATTAAGCCTAGGGCCGAGGACCTAACTATTCGACTTTCTAACAAAGAGTTGGTTAGATTGAGTTAGATTGTGCATAGGCCGAGGGCATTATAATTTGCATACAAATAGCACTCAATCGAAAAATTCTTGACGAGGGCATAGAAAAAGAATAGGTTCAGGCCGAGGGCTTCGCAATACAAAAAAAAATTAATATTATTTTTATTATAAATTATTAATTGATTAAGCCTAGGATCGAGGACCTAACTATTCGGCTTCTCCACTAAAAGTTGGGTATTGACTTTCTAAGAAGTGATCGTTTAATATGCCAACTTCAAACTTGGCACCGCCAAATGATAATCAGATACATTTTGTGTATATAATATTTCCCCTGTTTATGCAGCAATAATCAATTCCAATAGGGACAATAAACAGTATATATTTCTAGTATGGTCGTGGACCTATTTAATTAAAATTGCTATCATGGACTGACTCCTTATTTTCTGCAAAATAGCTGTATATTTTACAGGGTGTTAGTTGTTTTGACTAAAATATCACCCGCAGACTATTGTCTGCAAAATAGCTGTGTACTTTACAGCCTGTTAGCTGTTTTGACTAAAATATCACCCGCAGACTGTTGTCTGCAACATAGCTGCATACTTTACAGGATGTTATGGCAAAACATATTTGGCATTAACGCCGTGGGCCATACTTTCTGAGGGATAGCCGTGGGCTATTCACTAAATTCTATCATCACTTAAGCGATTAAAAGGCTGTGAACCAACAGTATATATTTTAATAAGGTCGTGGACCTATTTAATTAAGACTGCAATCATGGACTCCTTATTTTTTGCAAAATAGCTGCATACTTTACAGGGTGTAAATTGTTTTGACTAAATTATCTCCTGAAGACTCTTGTTTGTAAAACAGCTGTATACTTTACAGGGTGTTAGTTATTTGACTAAATATTATTGTGTGTAAATTTAATTATTTGCAAAGGTTCCTACAACACCAATTGGGCTAACAACACCAACCATTTGTCAGGCTTGGCTGATGCACTTTACTGTTTTGCAATGTGTATAATGCTCCTAAATGATTTAGGAATTATTATAAATACAGAAAAAGTCAGTTAATACCATCATAAAAATAACTTACCTAGGATTTACTTATGACTTAATTCAGAGGACCGTTTCCTCGACCGTTTCTTTACCTCTTAAGAAAATGAATTCAATAAAAGAGGCAATTAAAAAATATATTAACAAGTCAGTTATTACGATTCGAGATTTTGCAAAAATTATTGTTGTTTTGGTAGCAGCGACTCCTGCCGTTCCTCAGAGTCGTCATAGTATCAAAAGACAAGGTCACGCAAAATTTAAGGCCTTAAAAGGAAAGTCGTACATGACAGAATATTAATTTTAAAAGATACAAAGCAAATTATTAGCTAGTGGATAGACAATCAAGAATATACTGTAAATATGAAGCCTAGTACGTTTTCATTGGAATTTTGTTTTTTTTATGCGTCTGCGTCTCCTACAGGCTGGGGTGCCTATTGTAACGGCCAAAAATGTCGCGAGTTTTGGGAAGAAGCCGACAAGTCTAAACATATTAATTACCTTGAAGTTAAAGCTGCTTGTCATGGCTTACAATTATTTACTAAATCAAATGGAAATAATAAGACGGCAATATCCTGCATTAATCGTGGGGAAAGCGTAAAATATCACAACTTAACCAATATAACCTTTCAAATTTTAGACTAGCGTGAACAAAACGCAAAACACTCTTCGCATCTTATATCGCTTCAAAAGAAAAACGGAACCCGACAAGGCATCAAGACAAACTTCCATTGAAACAGAATACGAACTAAACAAGCAGGTATATCAGAAAATAATTAGAGGTTAGATTTATTTGCAACTTATTTTAATGTAAAATGCCTGTTCCTGGTTTCCGGATTCAACCTTCACAGTTGTCGATGCATTTACAATTTCTTGGCATGATGAGTATTTTTACGCTTTTCCCTTGTTTTCTATGTTATTTAAGGCTTTAGATAAAATGATGATGCCACCGGAATATTGGTGGCTAGTACAACCCTAGTATACCGTGTTTCCTAGTTTATTAGTTGGGAAACCGTTGACTTTTAAATCGAGTAAAAATTAGTTACTCTCTATAAAGAGTCTCATCTGTTAGACAGGAAATTTTTCCTGGTGGCAAGGAAACTGTCTGAGAAGCATTTCTTCAAAGAAGCATTTCCGGTCACGCCATCCCAATAATGTTTGCATCCATCTCAGAAGGAACTTGGAAACAGTACAATCACAAGAATAATAAATAACCAGAAGCCAATCTTTCCTCGTTGCTACGCATTGGCTGCCGTGACCTTGCACTGGTCGATCCGCCGAAATTCCGCCGAAACTCGCCAGTGTCGGCGCTCATAGTCGGATAACAAGCGATACATGTCTAAGATGCACCCTCTATTACACTCGCGAACAACCACCCAAAAAAATCGATTTTTATGTAAATGGACCTGGCGCATCCGATTTTGGAGTTTGCCAGGCAATCCAGAATTGCGAAACTGGCCAAAATTGTCAATTTCTGAAAAATCTCAAATTTTATGTGATATTTTTAATTTTTGCTTATCACCTTATATCTCCCTTACTTTAAGTCTGATTGAATTAAAATTTTTAGGAGACTCAATTTGGACTTTTTTTATCATGAGGGACATGAGACAAAGGCAAAAAAAAGTACGTGTCACCAGTTTTACTTTTTTTTAAAGTTGGTGGCACGAAATTTACTCGATCGAGAAAACTTTTTTGCTTTTAGAGATAGATGTATATTGTAAGGGACAAAGATGTACCCAAAGAATCGAAAAAACTTTTTTATTTCGGTGATTTTTTGAGAACTACTTTAGTTTTCAAGAAAACGATGCTGCTTAAACACTTCCACGGCCGCGTCGCGACAGTTAGCTAAGTTGGCTTGTACTGTACTGTATCCGTTGAGCGTTGGTTTTATGTTTGTCGCTCTCGCTCTTTTTTCGGTAAAGGCGAGTCCGAAGAGAGACAGAAACATTGAGCAAGTACGTTATAGATATCGGTCGTAATATTTGCTAAGCATAATGTATATAGTATTTATTTGTTTTAATTGAAATATAATAAGAACTAGTACCACGTATTTTTCCTTTATTTTATCCATAAGAAATAACAGGATTCACAGTAACATAACTAATAGGGTATATTAATTAAAAAAAATAATATTTGAAAGAAATAGATACAAAAAATTATATTATAATAGGTATAAAATATATAGGTAATATAAAAACAAGAAGGAAAGTTTCTTTTAACAAAATAAACATTACATTAAAGTTTATCCTTATTAAGAAAAAGTGAAACAAGTAGTTAACTCATACTTTTTAATCTATTTTTATTAAATTGAAGTTTAGAAATACAAGTTGAGATACCTTATTAGCACTTAATCTAGAGGGTTTTTCAGTTACTTAGATCAGGTGAAAAAACATTAATTTATTATATCGGTAAACAGAATTCAGAATTATTAAATATATACATTGGAAACGTTTTCGCGTTTATAATAATAAACTGAACATATATCTTAGATAGAAAATGACTCCGAAAATGCTAAAATACAAATTAAATAGTAGGTATGTATATGTATAACCATTGTTTAATGGTATAACCAATACCAATACGGAACAGTTAGCATCAGCAAAGATTACGCAAGTATTATAAAAGACAGAAAAAAGATACGAATCTTTGGTATGAATCATTTGTACATTTTATTCGAATGGTACGAATCACTAAAATGAGTCGAATCGCCTATGACTACAAGTTGCAGAGCATTTTTTTTTAATTTGTAAGGCCGGCCAAATTTTATGGGAAATATGGACGAATTACGAGCGCATATATTTCCAAATTGTAAAACTGACATTAGGTGAGTAACATTAATTTCTATGTTTGTGTGCGTCATTTTATTTTTTAGAAGTACCTAATTATGTTAAAATGAAACCTCTTTATCACTGAAGTGCATTATTAACTATAATCGTTGGTATTTCATTTTCATGCATGTGAAAAGGGCGTTTTTGCAATGCGCAATCTATAAAAGCCCTAGTAAAATTCAATCTCAAGTTCCAAAAACCTACAGATTTTGGCTGCTACATCGAAAACAATGCTCTCGTACCAAAGATACTAAAAGAAGCAAAGCCAAGCTTTTTGGGAATTACAGCCAACTGCAAGTGCAAGTTATTTACTTATACAAATAAATGAAAATATTGCCAAGGGAAATGTGGAGCTCAATAGTAGCAGATAAGTAAAATGTAAAGTATCATCATCCCTTTTTACAAATGTGTTAACAATCTCTTAACTATTGTTGCATACCTATACGAGTCGAAGTTAAGTGTAGAAATAAAATGAATATGTTGAAAAACACTGGGCATAAATAACAAAGTGAACGATATTTTAAATCAAATCTATTTAAATCACAAAAAAAATCGCCTTTATCAAAATTTTATACTTTATTTTTTATATTTTTCTCATTTCTCAAAATTAAAATTTACGGAATAAACTTCGAAATAAACGTTACGATTATTAAATAGGTTATTATTAGTACAATACAGATCTTGGAGCTCTCAAGCTACGCATGGCGTTACTGATGCTTGTGCAGTGCGTGAGCAGCCGCGGTCGGCATACTTTTTTTCGATATCGTGGCACCGTTATGTTAAAAACCAAACCACTTATCAAAAAAACACCAAAATAAAAAGTTTTTTCAATTCTGTCGGTTTGTCGCTTACTATATATATTAAATATATATAGTAAGCGACAAACTTTATCTCCAAAACCAACAAAAGTTTTCGAGATCGAGTATTTGTTGCTGCATTTTGAACAAATTTCGTGTCAACAACTTTTAAAAAATATAATGCTAGTATCACGTACGTCTTTTGCATTTCTCTCATGTCAGTCATTTTAACAAATGTCCAAATTGGCTCACCTAAAAATTTCAATTTAATCGGACTTAAAGTAAGGGAGATATAGGGTGCAAGGCAAAAATAACAAAAATTACATAAAATTTGAGATTTTTCGGAAATTTATCTCAAATAAGTAGTACAAATTATGAAAAATATTGAAAGAAATAAATTTTGATGGGACACACAAAACAGAACACTTTTATTAAAAAAAAGATGAAATTATTTGCTGCAGAAGAAAATACCTAAGTATCATAAAAGACTATTGCAATGAAAACCGGAACATATTTTATTTGGACGAAACATGGGTACATGAAGAGTATACACTATACAGTAAACAAGATGTTGCATGAAAAATTATAAAAAGTTTCCGACAAGCTGCGTTGGAGCAGATTAATTGTGGTCCATATTGGTAGAGTAAATGGGTTCGTCGAAGGGGGCCTATTGCCTGTTAACATTTAAGTCGAAGTCGAAACACACTGGAGATTATCATGACGACGTGAATGCAGATGTATTTGAAGAGGATCTATTATAGTGCTTGATAATGCAACCTACCATTCTAAAAAAATAGAAAAAGTACCAACAAGTGCTTGGCAAAAAGCGGACATAAAGCAGTGACTTTTGAAAAAAAACCCATTTCGAAGCAGACATGGTCAAAAAGGAGCTTTTGAATACAACAAACATGGAAAAGCACAAATATACTATATATATGGTTGACGAAATGGCAAAGAAACGTGGTATTGTTGTGCTTCGATTTCTGCGCTACCACTGTGAGCTAAATCCCATAGAGTTAGTTTGGGGGCAAGTAAAAATTTTCTTGCCATCAGAAATACTACCTTCAAAATGAAGAATGTTGAGGTATTCTTTCACGAAGCTATTAAACATGTTGATGGAGATTAATGGCGAAAGTGTGTAGAGCACGTAATAAACGAGGAAAAACGAATGTGGCAGCTTGACAATATACAATATGCTTGATGAAATAGTAGAAAGTAGAACCAATTATTATACATGTGGGTGAGAGTGTCAACTCAACCGATTGTTAAGATGACAATTTGTAGTTTTTTTTAGTTGAATATATTATTTGTATTATCGTATTATCGATGTGTAAACATCTTACGCGGCTGTATGCGGGTAAATCTCGGCAAATGAGACGGACATGTGTAAACCGATGTGGCATCATAACCCATGCGCATTGAGGAGCAAGCTAATCCAGAACGGCCGCGAATGCAATGTGGCGCTTCTAATAAACTAGCCGCTAGGGCGGTATTAGATTTTAAAGTCCATGATGTCGATGTAGGGCATATGTTAACACATCAGTATCTCGAGTACTAGCAGACTCACTCAATTTTTTGTGGTATTATTTATTTATTAATTAACGTATCAACATTTTCAAGCAATTAATAAGTAGTTATTACATTTACACTAACCTAAAATTACCCGTTTAGCCTCGCTCTTAAAGCGAGCCTTTGAACTACTGAAAAAGGCCGTTTTTGTGAAAACCAATTTTTTTATATTCTTCTTTATATAAACTATCCTTAATTTACGGTTAAAACAAAATTATAAAACGTCTGGAGATATTGTCCCGAAACTCCTAAATAACCATTTTGGTAGAAATCGACCTAACGGTTTTGGAGAAAAGTCGTGTGACGGACAGAGACACACACACAGGGACACAATTTTGTTTTTTTTTCCAGAATTTAATGTTTTTTGGACTGTAGGATCCCCATAATTCGTCGAGATTGGCAAAAAAAGTCGCGAGTAGTACATTACACGTGATAGAAGTGAATACTTCTTTATCGATGTTATAAAAAAGAAGAGTGAGAGAGAATCATATATTAATCAATTTTAATAGATTTGGTTACTTTTGGTTAGTCGTTGAAGCAACTTTCAGTCAGTTTCACTTAGGCTTAACTTATTTCAGTCATTTGAACTGGTTATAACAGATATATCATTAACATGCAAAACAATCTATTAATAGAGTACATAAAAAGATAGGCATTCATTTTTACAAATAAAAAAGTTACGAGTATCACAGCACACGTGATAGAAGTGAATACTTCCTTATCGAGTCTCAACTTATTTTATTTATATGAGCCGGTTCCGATACATTATAATCAATTTTAAAAGATTTGGTTAATTTTGGTTAGTCGTCTAATCAACTT
>MU186393.1:66707-91281 GCA_016904865.1 Pissodes strobi
TAGTTCGGGTTAGTCGTCCAATTCACTTTCGGTTAGTTTCACTTAGTTCCAACTTATTTTACTTATTTAAGCTGGTTCTGAAACGTTATAATCAATTTTAATAATTTTAGTTAGTTGGGGTTAGTCGTCCAATCAACTTTGGGTTAGTCTCACTTAGTCTCAACTCATTTTACTTATTTGAGCCGTTATAATCAATTTTAATAGATTTGGTTAGTTTGGGTTAGTCGTCCAATCAACTTTCGGTTAGTTTTACTTAGTCTCAACTTATCTTACTTATTTGAGCCGGTTCCGATACGTTATAATCAATTTTAATATACTTTGCTAGTTTGGGTTAGTCGTCTAATCAAATTTCGGTTAGTTTCACTTATTCTCAACTAAAGTTCAGCACTGTATAAACAATGGTTCAGCCACGGCACATATGTGCCATGGTTCAGCCACTATTTTCTTAATAAAGATGGATAATATTAAATCCGTCAAAATGCAGTAAGCACGCTCATGAAATTCTGGCTGTGACGTGGACTGAAGGTCACCCAGCGCTTTTAGACAATATACACGGTGACAGTTGAGAGTTTGGATTCTGGTTATTTATTATTCTTGTGGTACAATGTTGTGATTTTAAAAATGGTTTTTGCTTGTTCTGTGTTGATAAAACACCGGCTTTTAGTATTTTTACTTTATGTATTTATAATATTGCAACGATATATAAAATATATCTAACAACAACACTGTCAACGTTATCCTACTGTCTAAACTGTTGCTAACTTAATAGTAATAACATAGGCGTACCTATAAATATTTTTATTAAAACAAATTGTTAATTAATATTTAACATACAACGCTTGTTTTAATAAGTAGGTATTATAATTTCTGTAACAGCAAAATTTCGATGTCTTTACTTATAATTTAAACATTTATCTGGACTTTTTAGTTCGCGAAATAAACAAAGGAGCTTCTTACGTCTTGATAAGTACTTATAGATCAACTCTTAATTTTATGTTTCACCGCCTAATAGGGATTAAAATATAATGAAAAGATTTTTGAAGGGAGGCTACAAGTTAAAGCCCCCTAAACCTAAATACGATTTTACATGGAACGTTGAACCTGTATTACTCTATGTATCAACACTTTACCCTTTACAATCTCTATCACTTGATAAACTAAAAAGAAAACGGTAACACTAAACACTTATGGCACTAAGTTCAGCACATCGGATCCAAATATTAGCCAAAATTACGATCGACAATAATAGAGACTCTACAGTCAAAATTGAAGATTTCGGAAAAAATTTAAACCTCAGCTCCCTATAAAAGCCAGCCAATTCTTCGTATTCTCAAAAATCAGAATTACCTATTATATGTCGCAAATTCTATAAAACAGTGCATTAAAGTCACCGTGCACATTCGTTCCAATTATACATCCATATTCTTAACTCTCAAAAAAAAAAAAAAAAAACCACATCACCACGCAATAACTCAAACTTTGAGTATGTGGATCAACTTAATTTTAATAAACAATGGTATGGAATGAACCTTAACGTCTTTACCGGATATAGTGTAAGACACGCCAGCACGTGAGCAGCCTTTAAGTTTGACATAAACCTAAATGTCATTAAGAATATAGCGGGTGGAGTCCTAAAATTCTGACACTTTCTTCAGATTCTATACTCGACCACTAGGTACGCCCAGTGACATATCTGCCCATACAATTTTAAATTTGGGTATATCTTAGCCCTAATAGGTAGCCTTTTAAGTATTCCGTTGCCTAAGGTTCAATTTATTACATTTGTTTTGCTCTGATTGTATATCAATAATATATTATATTATAAAATATGCTTATTTATCTAGAATAGGCACCCTTAATTTTTAAGTAGTTAAGGAATTTATGGGATAGAATTTTCATTGATTTTTTTTTGTCATACTTAAAATAGAGTTGAATTGAACGACTTTGCTGCCTCAATTGTGTTTTTGTGGTATTCTCAGGATTGAAGGTAGAATAATGCAAAATTGCACCATCTAGCTTTAAACAGCTACAATGTAATCATATCGGAGGACAAGCGATGGAAAATTGAAAGATTAATCGAATACCTACTTACCTGTATGAAGATTAATCGTAATTTTCCGAGCTTGTCTTCCGATATGATTACAACCCTCCCAACCACATGCCCCTTAGGCGGGCAATTTTGCTCTAAAACAGATTGAGTAAACATCGAAGTGCGATAGCAGACTCGGGTTGAGGATAAAAAACTTTATGCTTTAAAAACGTATCGATGGGTATGGTGATTCAGAAACTACAATGTAATCATATCGGAAGACAAGCTCGGAAAATTACGATTAATCTTCATACAGGTAAGTAGGTATTCGATTAATCTTTCAATTAGAGTACATGTATAAAGATTAATATTGAACCATTATTGTTTTTTTTTCTGAATTTTGTGAAAAATCTTTTGATAAATTATTCATCAAATTTTAATTATGTAAAAAATTGTGTTTTTATCATTATAAATTTCAAAAGTATCACTCATAATTAAAGGGTTTAATTGTGTCCTTTAAAGAGAAATTTATTTCAGTGTCTTGTGCCATTCTGTCAACAGGCGCAATTATTTCGAAGACTGATGGCAGTTATGTCGAGGACTGCACTTACTGCAAAATTTGCAGTTGCTGCCAGTCTTTACATTTAATGTAATGCTTGGCAGCAACTCTGGCAGTGTTTCGGGTGATGGCGGAGGAGTGGGCCAGCAAGTTGTTCCCGGTGCTGTCAGTGTCAATCCCGTGGGCGGCATGAATTCAGCTTGTTTTAATTATATTTGACTTTCACTTCTATATTTTTATGTTTACTGGAATTAATGATTAGACCAGATTTTTTGTTATATTCGCTGTCCACAATAAAATTGTTATAAGAAAGAGCCAGTATTTTGCGCTACTCTGTATCATCCACGAGAAAATGCTATTTTTCTTATATCACGTCAATGGCCTTTGGTATATAATGGAGAAATACTTGTAAAATAATAATTGCTAATCTCAACTGATCAGCATGTGATAATCACATCGATACGTCCTCCTTACGAAAAATAGTATATTATTTTATATGGAGGAAAAGTGATACTTTTCATGGCGCGCTCGTGTTTAATAGAGAGCAAGCCATGAAAAATAACTTTTCCTCCAAATAAAATATGCTGTTTTTTCTTCAAATGTCGACAAATTAATGCAAAAACATCTCTTTTTAATAGTAATAATATCTAATTATTCTTAAAGATAAATGGGTTCGCAAGGCGGCTTAGACCACGGTCGTAGGTGGCCTTGCTTAGACCGGTGTCGGTGAATTTGTAACATAAAGCTGTCAGTGGACACTGTCAACAATAATTATTTTTTTAAGATTCGTCTCCGATTGCGTTTTAATTCCGTATTGATAAGCAGTTATTGAGTAAGTTCGATTAAATAATAACCAATTTGTTCCTAAATTAGTGATTTTTAGAAATGCAGTCACAAATTGAGTGATAAATACAAATTGTAGTTTAATAAATCTTGAGTTCTTGACGCTTATTTTGTTGTCTGTTTGTATTGTATCTAGGTTGCTATGACAACACTTTTACCTCCGCCGGCGGAAAAGTGAAAAGTAAAGCTCCGGCGGAGGAAAAACGAAACTTTACGGCCGCCTACACAGTCGAGTAATGACGGATTTACTGACGTTTGAAGAAAAAATAAGTTTTCTCTCCGCGCAGGAGGTTCGGGCGCAAAAACATAGCTTTGTTTGTATGCCGCCGCGTTGCAAATTTTATTGAACACTGAATGATACCAGCGTTGCCAGACTTGTACCTTAGTACCATAATTATTGATAATATTTACACTAATTTGGTAGGCACTTCAAGTTAAAATCTGATAATTTTTAGCGACGTTATGTAATATTTTGTAATAATACCGTAAGGAAATTTTTTTTTTGCTTCGGTCGAAATGTCAATATCTCTACTTCTTGTCTAGAGGAGTGTTTGCTGACGCACTCTGATCAAAATTTCAATTATTTATTTTATAATGTAGGCACTCTTGTGCCTGAGGAATGTGAACTCTAGTAAAAAACGGTGTGTGCTTAAAACCACGCGACTGAAGTGAAAACTTCAAAAAGCATGAAAAGCTGTATAAAAACAGTGTTTACCTATCACATCCTAATTTATATGCATAAAAATTAACATATTTTATGAGGTTTCAATGATATCACTTTGTAAAATAGAAATTAATTTAGGACATATCCAATTTTGAACAGTTTAGTTAAATATTATTCTATAGTGGTTGCAATTAAGTTTTCTTTTCAGCCAAACTCGCTTTTAAAAACAAACTAAATTTAATTTCAAAAGTACAAGTTATGACAAGAGAAACTGTGAACAAATTGCTACGACTAAAAGATCGACGACAAATGCTGCTCGTTGTTCCGGTTTCATATTTATACGTTTTATCAATTGATGCAAAAAATGAGGAACAACAAAGAGAAAGAATGCGATATAAAAAAGGGTTCTCAAGTTTTCCTTAATATAACTCCTCCCTCATTAAGAAAGGACAAATGGGGTTGCTTAAAGTTTTCCAGCTTTCGGCAATTCCATTTGAACCGTAATATTAAATAAATTTACAAATAGATCATAGTACTACCCCAGATAAACCCACACCAGATGCAAAAGATCGGCAAATTCCTCGTCAGCCAACTTTAACCTTGACGTGCCGGTTATACGCGGCCTGCACCAAATAATCTGGGTATGATTATAGAATTGTTCTTCAAAATTAAAATAGTTGGTCCGCACCAATTAAATGAAAACGTGTTTTGTTGGTGGAATGGTTCAGGAAAAATAAAAATTTGCAATAGCCATTCACTTTCTTTTTTCCCAACAGGCGGTCATGGAAATCTTGTGTTATTACGGCTGCTCTGACTTTTTTACAGAAATTCCCTTAATACGCTTTATTGTATGTCGATTTAAGATTGTTTTAACGTTGAAAATGTTTCTGTTATCCTAATATAGGGCCTCAAATAGTGAAAAAGTACATGCTACATTTGCCACATGACGTCATACGCCTGAGATAACATGTTAGTTTGTTTATGTAAACTTAAATTTGATCATAAAGTATCGGAATCCGTTCAAATGACTAGAATAAATTGGAACCAACTGAAACTAACCGAAAGTTGATTGAACGACTAACGAAAACTAGCCAAAAGTAACTAAAAGCACCAAAACAGGCTAAAACGTATCGGAATAGGTTACAAACATTAAAATAGGTCAAAACTAACCAAAACGAGCCAAATTTTAAGGACTAACCAAAGCTAACCAAAAACATTAAATTTGATTAAAACATACCGGAACCGATTCAAACGACTAATAGAAATTGGAACTAGCTAAAAGTACCCGAAAGTTGATTAAATAACTAACCAAAACTAACCAAAAGCAAATAAAGGCACCAAAACAGGCTAAAATGTATCTGAACAGATTTAAAATATTAAAGTAAGTTAAAACTAACCCAAATTAACCGGATATTGGCGAATAACCTAAACTAACCAAAAACATTAAAACTGGTTATAACGTATCGGAACTGGTTCAAATGACTAAAATAATTTAAAGCTAACTGAAATCAACCGAAAACTTATTGAACGACTAACCAAAACTAACCAAAGTATCCAAAAGCACTAAAATGGGCTAAAACGTATCGGTACAGATTAAAAAATATTAGATTAAGTTGAATTTAACCGAAGTCTGGCGACTAACTTAAATTGACCAAAAACATTTAAACTGGTTATAACGTATCGCAACCGGTTCAAATGACGAAAAATAAATTGAAACTAACTGAAAGTAACCGAAAGTTGATTGAATGACTAACCAAAAAAACTAAAATTGGTAATAACGTATAGGAGCCGGTTCAAATGACTAAAATAAATTAAAACTAACTGAAATTAACCGAAAGTTGGTTAAACGACTAACCGAAACTAACCAAAAGTAAACAAAAGCTCCAAAAAGGCTAATTTTCAGTTAGTTTTAATCTATTTTAGTCACTTGAAGCAGTGCCGATACGTTATACCCAATTTTAGTGTGTTTGGTAAGTTTCCAAAATTCGGTTAATTTGTATTAGTTTTAACTTACTTCCATAGTTTTAATCTATTTCGATACGTTTTAGCCCGTTTTGGTGCTTTTAGTTACTTTTGGTTAGTCATTCAATCAACATTCGGTTACTTTCAGCCAGTTCCAATTTATTTTAGTTCATTGAACAGGTTCCGATACGTTATAACTAATTTTAATATTTTGGTTCATTTTAGTTAGTCGCCAATATTCGGTTGATTTGGGTTAGTTACTTATTTTAATACCTTTAATCAGTTCCGATACGTTGTAGACCTTTTTGGTGTTTATGGATACTTTTTACTAGTTTTGGTTAGTCATTCAATCAGTTTTCGGTGAGTTTTAGTTAGTTTTAATTTATTTTATTTATTGAACCGGATCCGGTACGTCATAACCAATTTTAATGTATTGGTTAATTTTAGTTAGTCGCCAAAATTCGGTTAATTAAAGTTAGTTTCAACTTACCTTAATACTTTTAATACGTTCCGATATGTTTTAGCTCTTTCTGGTGCCTTTGGTTAGTCTTGTTTAGTCGTTCAATCAACTGTCAGTTAATTTCAGTTGGTATTAATTTATTTTAATCATTTTAACCAGTTCCGATACGTTATAAACAATTTTAGTGTTTTTGGCTATTTTTGGTTAGTCGCCAAAATTCGGTTAGTTTTAATATTTTTATTCTATTTCGATACGTTTTAGCCCGATTTGCTGCTTTTACTTACTTTTGGTTAGTCGTTCAATCAACTTTAGGGAAAATTCGGTTAGTTCCAATTTATTTTAGTCATTTGAACCGGTACCGACACATTATAAGCATTTTTAATGTTTTTGGTTAGTCACCAAAATTCAGTTAATTTGAGTTAGTTTGGGTTAGTTTGGTTACTTTTGGTTAGTTAGTCCTTCAATCAACTTTCGGTAAAGTACAGTTAGTTTTATTATATTTTAGTCATTTGAACCGGTTTTGTTACATTATAAGCAATTTTAATGTGTTTGGTTAGTTTTGGTTAGTCGCCAAAATTCGGTTAATTTAGGTTAGTTTTAGCTTAACATTTGTAATGTGTTCTGATAAGTTTTAGCCCGTTTTGGTGCTTTTAGTTACCTTTGGTTAGTTTTGGTTATCATTCAATTAACTTTCGGTTACTGTCAGTTAGTTCCATATTATTTTAGTCACTCGAACCGGTTCCGATACGTTATAATCAAATTAATGTTTGTGGTTTGTTTTCGTTAGTCGCCAAAATTCGGTTCGTTTTGGTTAATTTCAACTTACTTTAATTCTTGTAACCTGTTCCGATAGGTTTTAGCCCGTTTTGGCGCTTATGGTTAGTTATGGTTAGTGGTCCAATCAACTTTCGGTTAGTTTCAGTTAGTTCCAATTTTTTTAGTGAATTGAACCGGTTCCGACACGTTATAATGAAATTTAATGTTTTCGGTTAGTTTTGGTTAGACGCCAAAATTCGGTTCGTTTTGATTAGTTTTAACGTACTTCAATTTTTGTAACCTGTTCCGATACGTTTTAGCCCGTTTTGGTGCTTTTGGTTAGTTTTGGTTAGTCGTTTAATAAACTTTCGGTTAGTTTCAGTTAGTTCAAATTTATTTTAGTCATTTGAACCGATTCCGATACGTTATAATCAAATTTAGGCTTAAATAAACCAACTAAGACGATCTCTCATGCGTATGACGTCATGAATGTGGCAAATGTTGCATGCACTTGTTCACGATTTGAGGCCCTATACTAGGAAAACAGAAACATTTTCAATGTTAAAATGCATTTTTAGATTGTCAGACCTACAGAATAGATTGGTTAAAACAAAAGTTCCGATATCATAATAATAAAAAAATTGGCCATATGTGGCCAATATTCTGGCGGACACTGTATAACATTAGTTGGATTTAAAAAAGATTTAACTATAACATTGTATCTGCCAGTTTTCAGATTTAATTGAATTTTGTGCTCATTTGATTTTAGAATATGCAATCATTTTGGAAATAAGTGTGCTGGAATGTGCATTAAACAACATTTATACATACCTTTCGGTATGGCGGAGTAATTTAAATAATGATTTTTCGCTACCGCTTCTAGTAGAACAATTCAAATAAAGGCACTTATAACCAGGCATTTTTAACAAAAATAAAATAAAGATTAATTATTTTTCGTAACACTCCGGACTAAACCAAAAGACTCGCGTGGCTCGCGTTTAGAATCACATTAGAGCTTGCCCTGACTATTTCTTGGGATGGCTGGCCATCCCAAGGAGGCGGAGCTTTAAACGAATTCTTGTTTCATGCGTTAGGTGGGAGGTTTCGCATCTGGTGTGGGTTTATCTGGGGTATTACTCTAAATATACATATATACATTTTTATATTAGTCTAAATTTCAATCTAAACTAAATAACTAAAATGTCTTTTCTTCGGGGTTCTTCTCGGAGATCCTAACACCATTCTACCATAGGGTCAATTTATACAAGAATAATTTTATATTATAAGGGCAATTATACAAAAATAATTTTATATCGTTTGCGTAACTATAAAACTGACCTTCATGGAATCTTATTTGTTAATAATAGTTTTAAATGATTAAGTAAATGGTTTCTCCTTTAAAGCTACATATTGACGTTTTACATGTTGCTTATTTATTTTGGTTTTATCAGTGATTTTATAGAGGGTCACTCTTATTTTTATTTTTTAGAGACTTTATTAAAATTGGGTCATCTAGCTTATTAGGTTCATCCTCTCTATTTTCTCTGAAAAGATTTTCGTTTAGTATTTAATTTGATTTACTCAAGTCATTAATATATTCTGTGATTATATCCGGATTTGATTTTTCAATTGGAATAGAGTAATTTATGTCACCTTTAATTATTTGAAAAAATGTATGATTAGTTAAAGAGTGTATACTGTTGTTATAATTAAGTATTACGATGCTCATAAGTTGTCGAACTGTTTTGCTTGAGTTGGCTAATTTTAAGGCTGTTATACCTTCTCTTAAAGTAGAAAGAAGCCTTCCAATAGGGCTATTAGAATTTGGAGAATGCGGAGTAGTATAATCAAATTCTATTCTATGAAGGGTACATAGTTCTTGCATGTTAACGTTTTTGAATTCGGTACCATTATCCGAAGTTATTTTCTGGGGAATACCATGGTTACTAAACAATTTTATTAGTTGGTTAATTGTTTCGATAGAGTTAGCACTTGGTATGGGAAATGCTTGTGCAAATTTTGAATAGCTATCAATTATAGTCAAGAATTTTTCTCTATCAATAGTATAGGTATCAATATAAATATGTTCAAAAGGTTTTGATCCTATGGGTGTAGGTTTGAATATTATTTTATATGGTTTTCTTTCGTATTTACTAACGTTACAAATTTCGCAAGCCTTAACGTATAAGTGCGCCAAGCGAGTGAACCTTAACGACGACTGAGGGGGGTAGAGGACTAGTACGTAAAAAATCTTGCCTTCTCATAGTCGCACGAGGTTATTCTTACCATATTTTATTGATAATATTGATTAGTTTAAGACGTTAAAATTAATTACAGTTTTTTTTATATTACAGTCTTATAGTACAAAATATGTCATATAATAATATCTCATTTTTATAATAAGGATAGTATTCTATGATATTTGTTGTATGTATTACAAATCATGCATTACATAAATATGTAGTAATAAGTAGAATTCGTTTCCCGAAGGTTTTGTATTTACGTCATCGATGACGTCGCTTAATTTGAAAAAAAAAACGGTTTATCGTAGCTAATTCATATAAATTCTCTATCGTTCAATTTTTGTATTAAAAGTTAGGCAATATTGAAGCAAGTATGTTCCAAAACGCTCTTTATAGAACGTTCGGATTTGTTTTGTAATAAAAATTTTAATTTAGAGAGTTCAGTTAAGAGAGTTATCCGAAATATATAAAAATTAGTTAACCGCGTATAATAATCACCAAATGCAAGAAAAATATGAGAAAGGTTAAAAATCGTTAAAGATATCATCAAATTAAGGGTCTGATGATATATAGGTTCTGTCAATTTTGCAAATTTTCTTTTTTTTTTGCTAGAAAAGGGGTGTCCTATAGAGTAGCTTAAGCCAAAAAAATCGGAGGATTCGCCACATTTGAGCCGAAAAAATATCCGCGTTTTGAGCTTAAATTGCCCTAGAAGGGCAAACTTCCACTACGACTTTCCCAGGTGTAACCTGAAAATATTGAAATTGTAACGTGAAAATAATGAAATTTTAGTAACCGACCCCGAGGACCTGGCACAGTGTTTCCAAAAGTTGCACATTTTCTTATGGGGAATAACAGTGTTGTTTACTATTTAAGTATATTTAATATTCCACTTCACGCATAACCCTCCGCTCGCTTCGGGGGCGCGACCAAACAAAACTAACCCAAGGCATGCATAAAAAAAAATTGAAATTTGTCAGTCGAAAATGCAAATATTTTTTGGTTTGTTTTTCCTCATTTGGTAATGTCTTGGGTTAGTTTGGGTTAGGTTTGTTTGGTTACGCCCCCGGAGCGAGCGGAGGGCCATGTATGAAGTGAAATATTTGACGAATATATACATACAAAGGAATAGTGTAATCGAATGAGTGTCTCTTTTATTCCGATGCATGAATGCAAATGCACATCAAAAAATCATCCAAGCAGCCACGTTTACCATACGGCGGGCAATGATATCATTATGGCAGGATCGAACATCGCTTCATCTTTAATCGGACTACTGGGGGTCTCGGTCAACAGCAATATGTCCTGGCATGACCACGTTGCTAACGTCGCAACATCAGCCTCCCAGAAGCTATGGTACACTATTTCGCAACAAAAAATGTATACACCGCAGCAGTTGCTCTTGCTTTACAAAGCGCAAATAAGACCGGGCTTAGAATATTGCTCACACACCTAAGTTCATTATATAGTGCTCGAACCAGTGCACTAAATACTGCAGAACAATGGTTTACCTTTAATAAACTCAAACTTAATGATGACAAAACCCAAAGCTTGATAGTTTCACTCAGAAAAGAAACTGTGCCTACCGGTCCAGTTAAACTGTTGGTCACTTATGTTGATTACAAGCTGACTTGGGTGTCACATATGGAACACCTCTTCAGTAAACTCTCTCAAAACCTTTATCTACTCCGCCAATTGAGAAAAAGTGTTTCAAAGGAGTTGCTGTGTATGGCTTACTTTGCCTTTTTTCAAAGTCACTTACAATATGGAGTATTATTCTGGGGTCATTGTGATAACCAGTTACCTGTTTTTCGTCTTCAAAAGGCAACAGTTCAAGTTATATCTGGTGTGAACAACCGAGCTCATTGTAAACCACTATTCAAGGAAAATAGAATTCTTACTTTAACCTCTTTTTTTTATTTTTGAGTGTCTCATGTATGTTAAAAAGAACATCGCTAAATATAATTTTCATGTACATACACATACTCATATGACTCGTTTTAGAAACAACATTGATGTAGACTATCTAAGGTTGAACAGGTCAGCAAATGGTTGGAATTTTTATGGTCCAAAATTTTATAATAAATTACCTGAGAATATTAGAAATCTAGACATAAATAAATTTCAGCTCCAAATAAAAGCTTTCCTAATTGATAAGGCATACTATGAGATGTAGGGATTTACAAATGACCAAATAATTTTCTAAGAATATTGTATGTATAGTGTTCTCTTTTTATGTTTCCGTTTATACTACCCTAAACTGAATCTTGTGTGTAATCTAGTTCATAGTGACTTTTTCTTTAATTGTGGATATGATTCTATATTGTATTTAATATTATTAGTATTATGTATTATATGATGTGTGTAAGAAATTTTGTATGTTTTGAACACAAATAAATTTGAATTTGAATTTGAAACATCTGGGGTGCCACGCCAGAGCACACCCTAAAGCTACTGGATTCCATTCAGAAGAGAGTTGTGCGTCTCGTTGGTGACCCGGAATCTGGATAGTCTGAAACACCGCAAACATGTGACCGAGAAATCCCTGTTTTACAGATACTTTTACGGCAGATGTTCCCAGGATTTGGCCCGCCTTATCCTGCCCCTGACAACGCATGTCAGACAGTCACGATAGACGGCAAGAGCGCACCGGTTCGTCGTACAACTGGAAACACTTAGAACATCGCTTTACAAGAACTTCTTTATCTGGCGCACTGCATCACTGTGGAACTCACTCCCAGGACGCATATTCGGATGTAACAAGCAAGATGTCCATTCGGCTATGCCGACCGTTTCTTCATATGTGACGTGCACAATAGCATTTAGTCGGATGTCGTGACTGTTACATAGAATCAACAAATAAGTCTTCAATTATTTAAACACTTCATGCATGGCCCGCCGCTCGCTTCGCTCTTTATCCGGGGGCTCAACAAATAGAAACCAACCAGGTGCTAACCAGAACTAACCCAAAATTTTCATTTTATTATTTTTTATTTTGGGTTAGTTTTGGTTAGCACTTGGTTAGTTTCTGTTTGTTAAGCCCCCGGAGCGAATGAAGCGAGCGGAGGGCCATGCATGCAGTGTTAAAATAACTGAAGACTTATGTGTTGATTCTATGTAACAGCCACGACATCTGACTAAATGCTATCGTTCACGTCACATATGAAGAAACGATCGGCATTGCTGAATGGACATCTTGCCTGTTACATGCGAATATGCTCTGTTCTCTGTTCCCCTAACTAACTATTCAAGAACCGTGTCAATCAACATCTTCGCACACACACCGCGGGTCGAGCAATATAGGATGTGCTACTGCACATTCACCTAAATAAAAAGAAAAAAGAGACACTTATAGCACAGCTTATTCACTACCAGCTAGTCAACTCTATCGAAATCGGAAAGTTGGAATGTCGGGCACAGAGCCCTGAGCGGTTCAGTTCCACAGTTGAATTTAAAATTAATTTTCGCCTCAAAATACATGACAAATTCGTCCGAAGCCTCGGCTATCGCCCTGGGAGGTTCGGAAATTTCTGATTTTTTACAATTGTCTGTTTTAAAATCGTTTTTAAACGGATTTTAGACGCTAAAAAGCATATTTTAAATTAAACGAACTATCAAAAGTATTATTTAGATGCCCAGGCGTTTAAAACAATATTGAGTCATGACCCTCTTCTAAAATTTGCAAAACTTGGTTATTGACTTTCCCAAATCAAAGGATGCCGCCGCAAGATGACTAGCTGGTAGTGAATACGCTGCGTTTATAGCGCACCATTTTTCTAATAAATTTTGCTAACGAAACTACAGTAAACGTCTGGCAACAGTGTGCCTTCTTAAAAATCTTGGTTTTGGCTATTGTGACAGTTGACAGTAAAAAGGAGGATGGATATTTACACGTAAAATTTAATTTTGTTTAATGGGGCTATGAGTCGCTTTAAATTAGGACCGGAACAAAACGGAGGTCTCTCGTTGGACGCAAATGTATCCTAGTTAATATTTTCACCCGACAATTGATTTTCAGATGTGTTTTGTCTATATTTCTAGTGCTTTTGTGAAGTGGTGCTCAAAACTTGTGTCAAGACTCGAACTTTGAGGGCATTTTTTCGGTTGAAATGTAGCGGACCTTCCGGCTTTTTTGGCTTAAACTACTATATAGGATACCCCCTTTCTAGTGAAAAAACAGAATCTGCAAAATCGACAAAACCTATATATCATCAGACCCTACAAACCAAATAATATAAATAACCACACAGTTGCAATTTCCACGCCAATGGCTAAAGCAAGTCGCTGCCGAAATTTTAAAATATGTAAAAAAAATTAGGTGTTGGTCTAGGGTCAAAGTGTAGTTAATATATCCTGCAACGAATCACGAAACTGCCTTCCCGCTAAAAATCAAGTAAACGTCGCACTGTTGCCTATAGTCGCGTATTTTAAATAGCTTGAAGGCGAATAAAATATAAATATTATAAATATTAGAGTATACTTATTCCGTATTCCGTATTTCCCTGTGTAAATAAAATAGTAAATAATAGAAGAGAGTAGTATTAAGGAAAATAACAAAATTAAGTATTCAAGTAGGAAATTTAAATATGTAAATTCACTATAGGCAAATAGACAGAAAATAAATTAGGATTATTGGGAAAAAAATGTGGCAGCATCTAAATATGCGAGGACATTTTTTGCCCGCATTCTTTTCCTCCAGGTTCTTTCATTTGGCAAACAGTAGTGTTGTACATCTTTCTCAATATTAGGCCAATAGAATTCTCTCTTAATAGACGCTACGTATTCAGTAATTCATCGATGCGATGTTTTTGTTTCATGATATAGTTTTTTTTTTCTTTGCGGATATCGGGCTCTACTATGTCCTCTACTAAACTGTTAGAAATTAATAGTGTATATCCCTTGTTATCAAATTTATCTTTTAGTATATTAAGAATTATTGGTTCTAAGGAATGATTTTTAAAATAGAGGCAATAAGTACTGGGCGGCATATATTCTTTGATTAATTTGACGACACTTTGTGGATTTATATTATTTGGAATAAAAAATTGAATTCTCGTTTTATCGTCAAATATTTGCGTTATAGTTTTATGATATTCGTTGCTAGCTGAGTAACGGAATATAATTTGTTTAGCGAATAAATTCAAATGTTTTTTCGTATATTGCGCTCCTAAAATGGGATTTTCCTGTGAAGTATGAATGGTTTGATTATTCGTTTCAGCTATTGCAAATTGATTAGAGTATTTGGCAGGTCTTATTATATGTTGAGAAATTATATTTATTTTCGGTAATTTTTGTTTATCTGGTTCAACCGTATTAGGTACTGAAAGAGGATTGTTTTCCGAATTGGGATTACATTCCGTAATTGGTACATTCTGATTGATTCCTGATGAAATTTTGAAAAAATAGGTTTCTTTTGATTTCCTAAATTTTCGTCCACTCGATCTTTCCCTAAATAATTTTCAAATTCTTTTATCCAAGACGTGTCGGATTTGGTACTGGTGGCTTGATGAATTTGATCAATGGCGTTTATATTTATATCATTATGTCTTATTGGAATCCTAGACAAGGCGTCTGCATTGGCATTCAGTGTACCTTTCTTATATTTAATCTCGTAGTTATATTCAGACAGTTTCAATCTCCATCTAACCAACTTAGAGTTAGGCTCTTTCATTGAAAATAACCACTGTAACGGTTTGCGATCAGAAAGTATGGTAAATTTTTGTCCAAACAAATACGGACGAAAAGTTTCGGTTGTCCAAACAATGGCTAGCAATTCTTTTTCTATAGTTGCATAATTGCATTCTGCGGGATTAAGAGTTCTACTAGCGTAAGCTATTGGGAGGTTGTTCCCAATTGGTCCTTGTGACAGCACTGCTCCAATGGCAAGATTGCTTGCATCAGTGGTTAACAGAAAAGGTTTGTTGAAATCAGGATGCTGCAGTATTGGGTCATTCATAAGTAACTGTTTACATGTTTGAAAGGAATTTAAAAATTCTTTGTCATGGATTATTTTTTTACCTTTTTTCAAACAGTTTGTCATGGGTTTAGTTATTTTGGCAAAGTTCTTGATAAATTTCCTGTAATATCCTATTAGTCCTAGGAATGATTTAATTTCTTTTGTTGTAGTTGGTATTGGGGAATTTTTTATTGTTTCGACTTTCCGGGGATTCGGCTTTATGCCCTCAGGGGTAATGACGTGTCCAAGAATTTCGACTGTCTTCTTCATAGATCGTCCGAGCCTGTCAAGAATGTCGGAGATATTAGGAATCGGATATCGATCATCTATTGTTTTTTCATTTACCTTCCGGTAATCGACTACCATACTCCATTTTTGTTTGCTAGAGGCATCTGCCTTCTTGGGAACTATCCAGACTGGTGATGACTACGGTGAACAAGATGGGCGGATGATGCCGTCCTCTAACATTTTATTAATTTGATCATCAACTTCCTTCTTATGGACGTAGGGGTATCTATAAGTCTTCGTGTGTACAGGTCAGTTTCTTTGAGTTGATGTTTAATTTTGTTGGTAAAAGTCAACTTATTATTAGGGTTATGAAACATGTGTGGAAATTCCAAAATAACTTTCCTTAATGCATTCATTTCCTCAGAATTTAAATGATTCGTTCTTAATAAAGATAAAGGATTTATATCACTGTTTTCTAAAATACCTGTGGTTTCTGTGATCTGCTCAATATTAAATAAAGAAAATTGTGACTCCTCATAAATGGTAGACATATTTTCAACATCACCCAGTATATATTCTAATAAAATAGATTCATTTGAAAAATTATGAATTTCCAGTGCTATGGTTCCATTTTTAACTTTAGAAATAGTTTGAGGAATAAAATAGTTCGTTTCAGTTATTTCAGGAGTAATGATTTCAGTATCATCATTTAATTTAGTGTTAACCTGACATAATTTAATACAATTTGCCGGTATTTCGAATGGCCGGCGTGGCAAAATCGTGCCTAAATTGTAAACGAATTCTTACTTGTTGGTTATATAAGATTTCATTTTGAAAATCGATATTTAATATATTATCTTGAATGGCTTTTATTCCTATTATTCCATCAAAATAATCATGGAAGTTAAACATTAAAAGTTCGATATCATTCAAAATATTAAAATCCATTAGAATAGGTATTTTTATTCTTCCGTCTATTATAAGATTCGGAAAATAAGTTTCGGCAATATAAGGTCTTATTAGTGAATCATGGCTACCTGTATCTATTAATAGTGTGCAAGGGGGATCATTTATTATTATATAAGGTAATTGATTTATCTGATAGCTATTTAAAGTCAAGGCTAGTCTTTTGTTTCTGTCGAAATGAGAAAATTTTCAATTTCTGAATCAATGTCGTATTCATATACCTAAGTCGTCTAATTCTCAAAATTCATTTTGATCGGGGATATCTTCTTCGAATTGTTCTTGGCCAAACTCCACTAAATTAGACGAATAAATATTATTTATTTCCTCGATAGTGTATCTAGAAGGTTCCGCATGAGGGTTGAACCTGAAGAAATTAGGGTTGTAACCCGAATGGCTAGGGCTCTGCAATCTTTGTTGTGATTGATGTTTCGGAATTATTGACTCACCGGACATGGGTGTCGGTTTATCAAGTGGCAAATTGGATTTAGATACAAAAACTTTCGGCGGGTTTCTTCCGAAAACTGCGGAAGATCTAGGAAATCTTTGCATTTGTTGCCAATTTGGTCTTTGTTGTATGTTAATCGGCTGAGAAGGAAATATTGGTTTTGGTGAGGCTTGAAAACTCGTACTAGGTATATTTTTAATAGACCGATAATTATTCTGTGAAGTGGGTTTTTGGTCAAGTGGTTTGTTATGGCTTTGTTTAGTAATTTCGTTCTTGTAATGTAAATGGTTTTCGTCAATTTGATAATTTAATACCAAAGGTGTTGCATCGTCTAAAGTATCAGGTATGGGTACCATTAAAATGGTTCTAAGTTCAGTAGGCGAATTAGCTTTTAAATTCTTTATAGCAGTATGTTCATGTGTTCCAATCAAAATTTGTGAAACAGCGGCATAATATGCATCTAAACTTATTTTCAAAGATATTTTTTGAACGATTGCTTTTAATTTTTCTAAATAGTCATAAATATTTTCTTTAGGTTGCCTATTCATTTGTATAAGTTCTTGAGTTAAGTTTTCTATAGAATGTTGATTACCAAATTTCAATCTAAGAGCTAATTTAATTGTATCCCATGTATCTAGAACGCGTAACTAAAAATAAGCATGCATCGTTTATTATTTTAGAATTAATTGCAGAAAATACAAATTCTTTCTGAGCTTCATAAGCGGTATAGTAAATTTGATAAAAAGAATCGCAATTCTTGATAAAATATTATTGTAGTTGATTCGATTCACCGCTAAAAGGTCTGATTAAGTTAGCTCGTGCTCTTAAATTTTCAGACATGTTGTTAACAATATAATTTACAGGATTTAAAAGAGAAACACTCTCAGCAATTTCTTTTAGTTGCTCTACTGGAATAGGTTAATAAGTTTCAGACATCAAATTAATTTCTATATCTTAATAATTTTCTAAATTGGAATTAAAAGACAGAACGGAAAATAATGAAAAATGTTTCAGTTAATAAATTAACAAACAAGATTCACTAGGCTTAAATGTAACACCAAAATACAGTATATCAGGGAAAATTCCTACTCTCTGGTAGCATATAATCTCCTGGTACCCTGGTTCTGGATGCACTTGTCCAACGGTTAACCTTGATGTGGGGAAGTGGGACAGAGACAGGTTTTCAAATCGTCGAGTCACTGGGAATTAAATTTTCTCGAAGGTGAAGCTTGTTCTGGGGCCTCTGCTGCACTCTGCGGACCGGGGGTTGCTTGTTCGAACACTCAATAAATGGTAGAAACCAATGTGCTTGTTTGCTTAAACACCGTTTGTAAAACTCTGCACTGCACATACAAGTCTCTTTAAAGTGCCTGTGCTTTATCACACTCCGGAATTTTGTTACGTATTCCGCACTTAATACAAACGCACTTTTAATTATCGCGTTCTAGAGCAGAAGTTTTACTGGTACTAATTACGAACACACTTTGAGTATCCTAGTGACTGCGCCAATTAAGTTTTCTTTTCAGTCAAACTCGCTTTTAAAAACAAACTAAATTTAATTTCCAAAGTACAAGTTATGACAAGAGAAAATGGTGAACAAATTGCTACGACTAAAGATCGACGACAAATGCTGCTCGTTGTTGTTCCGGTTTCATATTTATATGTTTTATCAATTGGTGCAAAAAATTAGGAACAACCCAAGCTAACCCAAGACATACCCAAAACCCAGAAAAAAACTGTTTAGAAACATAATCTTAAAAAAAAATAAAATAAAATAAAACCCGGGTCGTCCAGGTCAGACCCACCTATCCAAACCTGTCGACCACGAGAGCTCTTGCGGCAAATTGATTGCATCACAAAGACATATTGTAATATCAGATGGATCGATCAATAGGAGAGGTCGATTTTTACATAGTGCTCTACTTGTGTAAAGGATCTTAAAACGCTGATCTAGAAGGAAGAGGCGGTCATATAGTTATGATCAAATTTCACTTAGGTAAGTTCGTTTAATATTATAATGATATATCTAAAGCACGCATAATAGCCCAGGCGAAAGGGACATAAAAAATAAATTACCAATATGAAATACAAACATAAAAACCGCATCCTACTGATTTATTAAAAGGAAATTTCGTTTTAAATAACGGCCATGTATAATCACTGATAATACTTACTGGCAGCTTCAATCGTAGTGGATTAATTCACTGCACAAATTCGACACAAAAATCTAATGCCACCAGGAATAACATCAACCTATGGACACAGCTTATTCACTACCAGCTAGTTATCTTGAAGCGGCATCCTTTGATTTGGGAAAGTCAATAACCAAATTTTGCGAATTTCAGAAGAGGGAATATTGTTTTACACGTCTGGGCATCTGAATAATACTTTTGACAATTCGTTTAATTTAAAATATGGTTTCTTATCGGCTAAAATCCGTTTAAAAATGATTTTAAATGGCAAAATTGTATAAAAATCTGAAATTTCCGGAATTTTTTAGGACGATAATCCGACGACGTTGTCGTGGATTTTGAAGCGCAAATTTATTTTTAAATCAACCGCCCAAGCTGTGCTATGGATCAAAATACTTCTTCTTCTTCTTTGTCAGCCCTCATTTGCCCACTCCTCGACATAAGCCTTTCCTAACATCTTCTACTCCCATCTGTTCTGAGTCACCTGATACCATCGAAATCATCGAATCGATTACCGGCAATCTGTCTGATGTCATCTATCCATCGCAGGGAGGTCTACCGACACTCCTTTTCGTTTCCCTGGGTCGCAACTGCATGATACTTGGTGTCCATCTCTCATCCTTCTATCTTGCGATGTGTGTTTTGCCATTTCAGTTCCGGAATTATTTCCACTATGTCCCTAACGCCCGTTCATCTGCGAATCTCTTTATTCCTAATTCTATCTCGGAGAGATATTCCAAGCATCGACCTCTTCATTCCTCTTTTGCATTACTCGTAGCTTTTTCGCATTAACTTGTGTTAGAGCAACTGTCTCAAGTCCATAGGTAGATACTGGCATGATACATGTATCATACACTTTTCGTTTTAAATTGATGGGAGTTTTCGCTGCCCAAGAGAGTTGGACGCGTCTGTTAATCTTACTTTCTCGGTTGTCTTTTCCAAGTTTGATGGTGTAGCCTAGGTAGTTGTATTCATCAACTAGTGGGATAATACCCTTGCCTACGAGTATTTGAACATTTCCTAAGGTCATTATTTTTGTTTTTGAATAATTAATTTTTAGATCAACTCTCCCTGACTCCTGATTCAATTCCTGAAGCATTGACTCGATCTCAGCTATATCTTCCGATATAAGCACAATGTAATTAGCAAATCTAAGATGGCTCAGGTATGATCCATCGATCTTGATTCCCTTTTTCCCCCATGGAAGTCTTTTAAAAACATCTTCCAGTGCGAGGGTGAACAGCTTCGGTGAAAGTGTATCTCCACGTTTAATTTTAATATTATTTGTTTTCATTCCTTCGTCGATTTTTATATGGAGGGATGCATTCTGTTATATACTCCTGATGAGTGTTGTGTATCTGGAATCGATTCAAGCATTGTCCATGGACGTATTAGCCATATCTCGATCGAATCGAATGCTTTCTGGAAATCAACAAAACCACATGGATTGGGATATTAAATATACTCTGATGTTTTCTCTATTAGGGCTCGAATTGCCTGTAAGTGGTCCATTGTTCCATACCCTTTGCGAAAACCAGCCTGTTCTACTGCAGGAAAGTTCTCTATTACTCTAACTACTTCTTTTTTGTCTGTTACCGTCACGCCGTTTTTATCCTTTATTTTAATAAGTTGTGTTTGCCCTGATCTTAGTACCTTCATGCCGGCATTTTGTTATATGGTGTGATTAATTATCTTTGTTTTGTGTGCTCTTATGTCTTTCCTTATTTGTTTCTTGACTGTTTTGTTCAGTTCCTTGTATACGTCTGTTTGCCGTGATGTATTCCTTCGTTGGTCCATGAGGTTTAGTGTTTGTGGGGTTAGTTTATTGTTTGCTGGCGTTCTTTTCGAGGAGCATATGTTTTTTACGCTTACCTGGATGGTTGTTTTTATGTTCTCTGCCATCTGGTCTATATTCAGCTCATTGTATAAGTGGGTAGGTTGAAGTCGCCTTTCTATTTCTCTTTGGGACTTATTATTGTTCATCTCCAACCTCGTCTCCAACTCTTGCGTGATTGGAAATCGGGGCGACTTCATTAGCTTGTCTCTTTCCTTTTGGAGATCAAATTTAAAGTGTACTCGAACGTATCTATGATCGCTGCCTGTGTGGATTTTATTCAGCAATGATACGTCATTGCATGGGGATCTGTAGTTTGACGCTATATAGTCTATTGAGTCCCATCGGGGCTTCTCCAGGTCCATTTTTACTTTATTGGTTTCTTGAAAAAGGTGTTCAGGCAGTACATTTCCCTCCTTTAATAGAAAATTTAGTAGCGTATCACCTCTCTCGTTTATGTTACCCCAACCAAATGTTTTTGGGGTCTCCTGAAATTTTATGTAGTAACCATTTTTTTGCGTGCTTTCGATATAGTATCCTCGAACACTTGTTCTGCATCTTCTCTTTCTGAAGAGTTTGTTGGAGCGTACGCATGAATTACTTGTAGGTTATATCTTTTAATCAATTTTATGATAATAATAGACGAGGTCAGATATAGCTTGGTACTTTGTGATTATTTGTTTAATGTTTTTATTAATTAGGAAGGCCACTCCACCGAGATGTTGATTTGAATCTGAGTTATTTTGGTACAAATTGTGGTCTGATTTAAGTTTTCCTCCTGGTAGGCGGGCTTCACATATAGTCCTAGGATGTGCCATTTAAGGCAGTAACAAGCGGGGCAAGGCAGTAATTTAAGGTTTGTTCCAACCGAGTAGAAAACCGTTACGAGGAATCTGGGACGAGGGACCGTCATTTTTAGTTGTCAATTATTTCACTTTTGAAGGCGATAAATAACCTGTTATGTTGACAAACGAATTGGGGCTACTGGAAATTACCGTCTTATGTACGGTTTGATGGTCAGTTGGAACAGACCTATATATAACAAGCGCATTCACCATTTTGTCCAGTAGAAGGAGTGTTACCTGACGTCTCATTCAACCCCGACAAAATAAAGTGCTGAGCGCGCCTAAAGAAGTTTTCACTTAACAAAAAAGAAAAGAGCTTGAAGATTTTGGGAAAATATACAGATAATTCCATTTAAAATAACAAAGTTGTTCTATACCTAAAATTCGGCAATTTTGTTTGCGGTACTCCCAGTTATCAGATAAAGTGACATATATTTCCAAAAAATTTTCAGTAAAATGAAATTATTCAGTGAAAATCGGAACTTGATAGCTTTTTCGTTTACGAGTTATTTAAGATTAAAATGGGTCAAAATATGCATAACCATGTTGATATGTATATTAACTTTTCATTAGTTCTGTTTATAAAACTTTAATCTCGACGTTAGGTTAAGATTGACAGTAAAGAAAACAGAGGGGGCTTGATAGCCAACGTCCCATATTATGACACATTAAGAAGAAGAAGAGTCGGGTAAGAAAAACGCTTTTATCGAAATTCCAACTTTAAAGCTCGTTAGATATGGCACCTTAGTGGTGATAAACGAAACATAATACCGTTTAATTTTAAAATCGGTACATTTTAACTGGCTTGGTGCTTGCTGAGAAATCGATTAAGGCCGGTGATCGGTCCACCATTGAATATTTTAAAACGGGTCCCATTAGGCCGTATTACCTTTTACCCTTGTTCTCCAAAGTTATAACATTGCTCGAACCAGAATCGCGGATCCTAAAACCCATGGCTCGATACGATGACGATGAACCTTGCCACTCCTTTGCGAAAAGTTAAACATACTAACACCAACCATATAATATATGAAATCGAAACGGCCTTAATTAGGAATCGGAAGCTTAGTTCAAAAGTTGATAATAACCAAGATACGGCGTGTGTGTCCAAATTAAAATTTCATTTTCGATTTTCCCAATTAACTTATTATTGAACGAACATTTCTGCACACAATTTTGTGATTGGAAGTTTTTTGAGGTGAGGAATTTGAATTTTTTAATAATTTGAATGTAGATTGTAGATGGCACTCTCTGCGGCACTCTGATTACATAAAAACAAATGTAACTTTTTGCTCCCCTAGTGTATTTACATTTTAATTAAAAATATCAATTTTTTCACCATTTTTACTCAAAAAAGGAATACCTTGTAAATATCGCTCCGAGCAACTGTTTTCGAGATTTTTACATTTAAAGTGTCCAGTGCGCTTTTTAAAATGTTGTTCAGGGTAAAGGCAAAAGTCTGGGAATGGCTATTTATCTCCGAAACAATGAGTGCGATCTTAACAAAATTTGATACCCAGGGGTTATTGCACCTGGCGAGTTCAAAAATCGTATCTGTGATGTTGTTAGATTTTCCTATTTCCCTGAGCCTAGCACAACTTTTTCATTTTTGAATTCTGCATCAAATTCTAAATATTTTCATGTATAGGGTCCTATATCTATCCTCAACTGTTTTTGAAATATTGACAGTTGAAAATGTATCTTTATACACATTTGAGTACCAAAAAATAAACGGCTACTAATGAAAGTACATATTTATTTTAAATAACAAAAATATTTACATAAAAACAAAACTATCAATTTCAAAAAAATATCTGTTTTTGATAATAATTGCTCAAAGTGTTTGCCGCTAACTTCAATGCATTTGTTTACCCGCTTATTGAACGACTTCCTGATTATATTACGATACCCTTGTCCAATTAGATAACACACGTAGTCACACCATTTCAGCTTTCGTCGAGCAAAGTTTAAAGATTTAAAGAAAAATAAACAATCTTCGCGCCATCCTCAGCAATCTCCGTGTCGTCCCATCTCAATCAATGCCTATTCATTACACTGTTTTGCTTCGTCGGGTAACGTTTGTTTTTTATCGAGCTTTTTGTGTGTGATTAAGAAATGCCGAAAAGACGTTTATTGAACTCTAGTGATAGTGAAAATGAAAATTTGGCAAGTATAAGAAGAAAAGGCTGTACAAAGGAACTAGAATGTCTTAACAGGAAGGAGTATCAGCGTCGCCCTGCTACACCTTTAAGTAAGCCTTACTTACCTATTCTGGGTATAACCGTTAAACCCTTTTTATGAATAGTATCTAGCTAAAACCGTTAAAGCTTGCTAAGGCTTACTTACCTATTCAGGGTATAATCGTTAAACCCCTATATGAATAGTATTTAGCTAAAACCGTTAAAGCTAAAAAATATTTTTTGGGTAAAACCGTTAAACCCAAGGAAGTTGCCCTCTTTTTGGGGCAGAGGATGGATTTTTTGGACTAAATAACTCAATTGGTTCAGGTGAGTCTTTTTTGTACTGATTTTATGTGGAAAAACTTTGCCGATCAGGGTATAATCGTTAAACCCGTATATGAATAGTATTTAG
>MU186394.1:0-33591 GCA_016904865.1 Pissodes strobi
ATAATCATCTACCTTAGTGTCAAATTTAAAACACAGTTTTCACTTTTCTTTTTTAATTTTCGAAACTGTGGGTACGTGGACAAAAAATATGAAATCGTGATGAACAAAAAGTACTAGATCGTAAAATACGTTTTCCGTACTTTTCCATACGTGACGTATTATGTTAACGTGAAGGAAGCTAGAATACGTCTCCATACTTCCAGCGTGGGCACTCTCTAAAAAAGTAGAGGATCGTGATTTACAAGCGATGGATGGGCTCCCATAGTACGGACATCACCTATCATGAAAAGTTAGGAAACATGAATTATAAAATGTACGGATACGTAAAACATACTTTTTCTTCAAACGTCAGTAAATCCGTCATTACTCGACTGTGTAGGCGGCCGTGAAGTTTCGTTTTTCCTCCGCCGGAGCTTTACTTTTCACTTTTCCGCCGGCGGAGGTAAAAGTGTTGTCATAGCAACATAGATACAATACAAACAGACAACAAAATAAGCGTCAACAACTCAAGATTTATTAAACTACAATTTGTATTTATCACTCAATTTGTGACTGCATTTCTAAAAATCACTAATTTAGGAACAAATTGGTTATTATTTAATCGAACTTACTCAATAACTGCTTATCAATACGGAATTAAAACGCAATCGGAGACGCAATCTTAAAAAAATAATTATTGTTGACAGTGTCCACTGACAGCTTTATGTTACATTACTATAGCAACAACTTGTGCCTATTCACCGACACCGGTCTATAAGCCGCCTTGCGAACCCACTTATCTTTAATAATAATTAGATATTATTACTATTAAAAAGAGATGTTTTTGCATTAATTTGTCGACATTTGAAGAAAAAACAGCATATTTTATTTGGAGGAAAAGTTACTTTTCATGGCTTGCTCTCTATTACCAGCCTCACCCCGTTCGGCTGTTAAACACGAGCGCGCCATGAAAAGTATCACTTTTCCTCCATATAAAATAATATACTATTGTCGTATTCTAAAGCTGTGGGTGTGGGTAATAGAAAAAGTGAACAAGAAATATGAGTTAGTAAAATCCGTCGCCGTACTTTTACTTTTTCGAATGCATGGACACGTTGTAAAAAAATAGAGTGTCGTAATTTGCAAGAATTAGGGGTTCCCAAAGTTCAAGCAGGACTTACCATGAACATTAACTTGAATTACAAAATGTACGGGTACGTAAAAAAACGTTTTCTGAACGAGTGGCTACGTACTAGAAAAGGTAAGGAAGCGTGAATTACATGATATGAGATCATTCTATTCCTTTTCCGAAAGTGCGGGCACGTAGTAAAAAAAAGCAGAGGATCGTGATTTGCAAGGATTGTAAATGGAATCGCAAAGTACGGGCATGACTTACCATGAAAAGTAAAGGAATGAATTACAAAATGTACGGATACGTAAAACATATCTTGCTTATTGTTTGCCAAAGGTGTAGGTGGGTGCTAGAAAATAAGGGAACGTGAGTTAAAAGAAATATGGGTTAGTAGAATCAGTCTTCGTAGTTTTAAGGCGTGGGCACGTAGTAAAAAAGGAGAGGGCCCTGATTTGCAAGGATTGAGGATGAGTTCCCAAAGTAATGGCACGACTTACCACGAAAAGTAAGGGAACGTGAATTACAAAATGTGCGGACACGTAAAACATTTTTTGCTTATCGTTTTCTAAACATGTGGGTACGAACTAGAAAAAGTACGGACACGAGTTAACATAAGAAAACATACAGGTACGTAAAATACATTTTACTTATCATTTTCTGAAGGTGTGGGTACGTACTAGAAAAAGTAAGGGAACGCGAATTACATGAAATATGGGTTAGCATCTTAGGTATCTGTACTTTTCCTTTTTCGAAAGCATGGGCACGTTGAAAAAAAGTGGAGCATCGTGATTAGCAAAAATAAATATGGGTTAGTAGAATCAGTCTTCGTAGTTTTCCTTTTTTCTAAAGCGTGGGAACATTGTAAAAAAGGAGAGGGCCCTGAGTTGCAAGGATTGTCGATGAGTTCCCAAAGTAATGGCACGACTTACCAGGAAAAGTAAGGGAACGTGAATTACAAAATGTGCCGACACGTAAAACATGTTTTGCTTATCGTTTTCTAAATGTTTGGGTACGAACTAGAAAAAGTACGGACACGAGTTAACATGTGAAGTAATGGAACGTGTACGTAAAATACATTTTACTTATCATTTTCTGAACGTGTGAGTACGTACTAGAAAGAGTAAGGGAACGTGAATTACATGGGTTGGGTGAAATATGGGTTAGCATCTTAGGTCTCTGTACTTTTACTCTTTCGAAAGCGTTGAAAAAAAGTAGAGGATTGTGATTTGCAAGTACCGCCACGACCTGCCTTGAAAAGTAAGGAAGCGTGAATTAAAATATATACGGGTGTGAGTACGTACTAGAAAAAGTAAAGGAACGTGAATTATATCCAATGTGCGTATGCGGAGTATGGTTCCGTACTTTTCCTGTTGTAAAGATATAAAACCAATGCTTCGTGTTTTCATAGAATTAAAACAGCTATTTTATTAAGTAATGGCCTCTGTTGTTACAAATTGTTAAGGTTTACGTCTCGGATGCATCTTGAAATGTACGTGCATATCAAAAATACTAACCCAAACTATGCCATATCGTTCTGGCTAGCCAGTCTCCTGTCCGAATATGAATTAGATTAAATATAGGTTAGCATAATACGTCGCCGAACTTTTCCTTTTTCGAAAGCGTGGGCACGTAGTAAAGACTAGAAAACCGAAATTTGCAAGAATTATGGGTTCCCAAAGTACAAGCACGACCTACCATGAAAAGTAAGAAAAAGTAAGTTACAAAATGTGTGCACGTAATTTACAAGAATTATGAGTTTCCAAATTACAACCACGATCTACTATGGAAAGTAAGCGAGAGTAAATTACAAAACTTATGGGTACGTACTAGAAAAAAGTAAGTAAGCTTGTGTACCTAGTCAAAAAAGTAGGGGATCGTTATTTGCAAAAATTATGGGCCTCGAAAGTATGGGCACGACCTACCAAAAAAAGTAAGGGACCGTGAATTACAACATGTACGCGTACGTATAATATTGAATTACAACAAGTATGGGTTAGTAGAATATGTCCTTACTTTTCCTTTTTCGAAAGTGTGGGCACCTAGTAAAATAAAAGTAGAGGATTGTTATTTGCAAGAATTATGGATGAAAAGTATGGAAATGTTAATTACAAAATTTACGGCTACGTAAAATATATTATACTTTTCTGACACCCGTGCTAGTAAATGTAAAGGAACGTGAATTACGTGAAATACGTCTCCGAACTTTTCATTTTTCGAAAGCATGGGCACATAGGAAAAAGTAGAGAATCGTGATTTGCAAGAATTATGGGTTCCCAAAGTACAAGCACTACCTGCCATTAAATGTAGGGGAAAGTAAATTACAAAATGTACGGGTACGTACTAGAAAAAGTAAGGGAAAGTGAATACATGAAATATGTGTTAGCATAATACGTATCGGTACTTTTCCTTTTTTGAAAGCGTGAGCACCTAGTAAAAAAATAGAGTATCGTAATTTACAATAATTATGAGTTCGCAAAGTACAAGCACGACCCACCTTGAAAAGTAAGGCAAAATAGCATAGCATAGTATAATTCGTCTCGCGTCTCCGTACTTTTCCTTTCTCGAAAACGTGGGTACCTAGTCAAAAAAGTAAGGGGATCGGTATTTGCAAAAATTATGAGTTTCAAAACTATTTGCACGACCCATCATGAAAAGTAAGCGAGCGTGCATTAGAATATGTACGGGTACGTAAAATATACCTTACTATTCGTTTTCTGAATGTGTAGGTGTGTACTAAAAAATGTAACGGAACGTAAATTACAACAAGTACAGATTAGTAGATTTTTTTGATAGACCTCCGCTTTTAAATTACAAAGAATTATTAATCAAATTACCGCTTACATTAGTATTTATTGAATTTAACTTGCCGTCTCATCAGTCAATTTTGAATGCCATTGAATTACAAATTTACTTTCAACTTAATTAACCAATTATTATTTTCCGGTAAAGGTATAAAACAATACTTTTTGTTTTCATTTAACTAAAACAACTATTTTATTAAGTAATGGCCTCTGTTGTCCCAATTGTTAGGGTTTCCGTCATGGATGCGTTTTGAAATGTACGTGTATATTAAAAAAACTAACCCAAACTAAGCCATTTTTCTCCATTATGGTTCAGTAAGACTTGTGAAATGCTTTTTATTTATCGGATTTTTCTTCTCCCACTTTAATGCCGGTTTTACACTGACAATTTATTGGCCAATTAATTCATCAAGTCGCTTTACCAACAATTATTGATAATGTAAAATGTCAACTTGACGACAATTTAACTTGACCAAGTCCTTGCACAATTTATTGACGGATTACAGCATGTTCTAATTTTCCGTCAATTATTGCGACAAGTCAGTGTGGCAACCTAATGAAATGACACATGTAAGATATTAAAGTGAGGTTATTTGTCCGAATCCGATATTATGATTTGTTTTTGTTGATGCCTGAGCCTTTCTTTTAATTCAACTTATATTTAAAATGAGCTGTGCAGAAGACAAGGTGAGTTTTTATTAATTTTATCACAGAATAGGTATAATAACATAAATAAAAACATAACCTTAATATTCTAAAAAAATATTGTTAGGTTGGTAGAGAGTTTTTCATTGTCGTTTGTGTTGGGAATAAGTTCAAAGCGCTTCCGGTGTAAAGCGAAGTTAAGCTAACAAAAATTGGCAAAAGAAATTTGCAAATAAATTGATCAATTTAAATTGTCAGTGTAAAACTAGCATAAGTAACTTTTCTGGCTCTGTCTGCATTTCAAAGATTTCTGGCAGAAACATCCTAATAATGTAATGCCAGTCTATATACGTAAGAACATTGTTCATCAGTTGTATTTGTTGGCAGCAGGTTTTAACGACCTTCTGTTATCGTCACATATTTTAGCGAGGTTTTATGTTTTTTATATAATCTCGCAGTAGTAAGTAGATATTACGGAAAAGCATTGAAGATTTTCTGTAAATTTCCTAATCTACGTTAACAAAAATTTTATTCAGAGGATTTTAACTTTATCCAATTTGTCTAGGGAAAACATATTTAACCAATAGCGCTACTAGCCTATCCTGATTGTTTTCAGTGTGCCCAGGACCTTTCAACAACGTTTTTGCTAACCAGTCTCCTGTCCGAATATTGAACACCCAGGAACTATGAAGTATGAAATTATTATTATTATGACTTGTCTTAAAAATTCTACCTAAGCTATGCAATATTTCTCTAAATAAATGTGCATGCCATTAAAACCACAACACCATTCTTGCGTTCAATGTTGAAAATTGGTAGAATAAGTTTAGTCTCTCACAGCTGGTCGAAAGCTGTGCCCATTAACAATATTTGAATAAGCAATGCGGAGTTTGGGATTTCCCCTCTATATTTATCAATATCTTTAAAAAATTGCTTAAATATGAATGTTAATGTGTAATGAAAGGCATTGGGCGCCAATTGTAATGAAAGTATTTAATTATTTTAATTAATTAGTTGAGGGCCACTTTGTAATGAATTTCTAGTTCATTCGCCAATTTGTAAGGATAGTTAATTTATTTAATTTAATTAAGCATGAGAATAGGTCGTAGGTTAGATTAACGGTTATCTTATCAATTACACTATTTTTTTTATTGTGGGCACCAGGCTCTTAGAGACAATGCAAACAGAAAATATAGGATATTTAGATATCAATAATTATGAGTTTATGAAGATAAGAACAATTAGTGTCTTATAGAGCCCAGTCCTGCAGTAAATCAAATAAATTACTTTTTAAAAACAATATATTAATTTAACATCTAATTTACAAGTATAAATGATGAGGTTTAAAAAAATTGTTGAAGTTCATATAATCGGATGTAAATACAACTTATAATATAATTTATGAAGTTTTAGCTTTGACTAAATTGACTAGCAATGTGAACAATAAAACAAATTTAATTATTATAATAAGTCGATCTTTACAAAAAAAAATAATTCTCCTTGGACGTTCAAATACTTAACTCGTCCAGTTATCTGCAACCACGTGATCGGTTGGTACCTCCACTGGAAACCTCTTCCGCCTGTACCTAAGCTCACCCGCTATAGGTGTATCCAGGGTTTACCGGCAATTCTAGGGATGGTTCCCACCTGGTTGTGTGCAGTTGGCGTCTTGGAGAAGTTGTTACATATATAAAAAAAGACAGGCTTTAGACCAACTTATACCGCTAAATAATTAATTATTCTGGAAAGTATCGTGTGGACCTCAGTTCTACATAGGAGATTTTTAATTGACAACTTAAAAATTTACTGGTTACAGCAGATATAATCAGAACTTAAATTATAATTTTAAGTTCAGCAAAAATTATAAATAACTATGGTTAAATAACACTATTGATAATTACTGTTACTCAAGATATTTCTTTTCTTTACTTTGAGATATGAAATTCAAAAGAAATTATGATTGAAATTGAAAATTGAAAAGAAAATTATGAAAAAATTATGAACTTGTCCAAACAGTAGCTCTCGGCAACTTCCAATAGAAAATAACTAGATTTTTATGATGAATAAGAAAATCGAGGTATAACCTCTCTATAAATGAGTCTTATTATAACTCAAAATAAGTAATTTCTGTTACTTTATATATGGCTCTTGGTACATAAACGATAATTCAAAAAGTGGGAAAAACGAGGTATAACCTCTCTTAAAACGAGTCTTATGACTCCAGATAAGTAATTTCTCTTACTTAATCTATAAATATGGCCCTTGGCACATAAACAATAATTGCACGTAAATTACCTCTCAATTAATCAAAGATAAAAACGAGGTAATCTCTAACTCGCCTTGAGGGATAAATTAAGATAAAAGGTAAAGAGAAAAAACAAGTAAATTCACATATGTGAGTCAACCCCTCATAAATGTAAATTAATGTCGATACATCATAGTTGAATCGTGACCAGTAAGTGCTAATGATTGGTGTTACAAAATCAACCGAAATATTAATGAAAAAAGCCTGAAAAAAGAACTATGATCAACATTACTACAAGGGAAAATCCAGAGAAATTCTACTCAAATTTAATTAACTACCCTTTACAGGAACATATAAAATTCACTCCGAGAATCTCCCAAGTAATACTGTTCAATTTAAATGAAAATATGTAAAATCATATGTATGACCACTAAACGATGAAATAATTACGTTCTCTATATATTTGGATTGAACCATTATCAAATTACACGAATTTGACCAATAAGATACGCAATTATCCACACAAAAAAAAACGGTATTCAAACCTAAAGGCTACTACAAAAAATTAAGATTATTGAAATCGTAAATCACTCGAAAGTGCAATACAAAAGTGTTAAATTCTTACTTAAGCGAAATATGGTTAACCGAATCAGGAATGATTATCAATTCTGTATTTAAAATATGAAAAGACTATTGAAAAATATGCAGGATGAATAAAATATTTTAAGATCAAATCATTCGCATTTACCGGCTTGACCGTTACCACTAAGATGAACCACCTTGCTTTCAAAATTTTGTACGTTCTACTTATTTCGGTTTTCAACGCTCTCATTGGGCAATTTAAACCATGTGACAACCGCTATCGGAAACCCGGCGTCAAACTAAGGAAACATTCAACATATTCTATTGTAGATTACATGCTAATTTTACAGGTATTGAACAACGCACTACGTTCTTCAATTACCAACTATACGAGATAAGCCCGTTTCCGAACAGATGGCATTCACTTCAACAAAGAAATCTGTAATTACACGAATTCGCGAATTATGGATATAAATCTGCGTACCTGTTCTCCTTAAATAATTAATTGTGCGAAATATATCCATTCACATATAGGTGTCACTGCCGGTCAATATACTGAACATTGAAAACCATTGATAAATAGATAGACTTTAGTGGAGCGGAATAGATTGATATATGATAACTTATATTCCGTTACACATGTTAGCTCTATTAGATAGTAAGATTAAAATTTAATATCACAGATCTGGGCTTTTATCAAATTCTCGCATTTCTTCGCAATCATCACAAAGTCCCTCAACATCTAAGAAGAACCTAAGATAGACTTCAAGGCCAAGTAAATGGGCAAACCTTGGCTAATCTGTCCACCCTAATGGTTTCTTAGAAAACGCCGTAATTCACAAATATACTGCAGGATATTGCTTGTTCTTGTTCTTTGCTGATTCCGTTTCCAGCCACCACAACAGCACTGTGATCTTGCAGCTCTCGTCCATCTATCCTCAGTAGCTGCAAGGTGTCTTTGATCAAGTTATCAGCGACCTTCTGGCTTATTTGGAAACAATCGAGGAAAAGCCTCTGAGCACGAACTGTTTTTCTCAAAATCATAACTTAACCGGCGCTGCCCAACCTGTATGAGTGGTCCTCCAGCTGTCACTGTCTTATCTACAAAACCTTCTAAGATTGATTTCTGTCCTTCTAGCTTTAATATATATCCTGTAATTTGTGGTTTCGAAGGATGAGAATGAATTCAGCTGAGTTAGTCATGGAAATCTCAGCCAATGCTGGAGTGAATTCCCCTCTGCTCAGATTTTGATTATTTGTAGGCTGTGCGGGACCGCCATGCCAGGGGATGTTCCAAGGAACGGTTCTCGCCACACGATCTTTGCTTCTGAATCTTTCGCTAGAAACATACTTAATCCTAAGCCTGTGTTTACTGGTATCGAGATCAGGATATCACTGATTGCAATACTGGTTTTGGGACCGTCTATAAACCAAAAGCTGTCTACCCTAATAGTTGCGAATACATTCATCTCTTCCAGGGAAGAATTCGGGTAAGACAACTGGCGAATGGTAGTTGATTATTCAAGGTATGATTTAAGATGACATGACAGTCCGAAGACGCTGTGTTTTTAATACTTTCCAGAAAGCCTCTCTATCATGAATCTAGACGATCCTGCATTAACCCATGTGTGAGGGTATCTGGAAATGATGATGAAAATTTTCAAAATATAGTTCTACATAAGAGTATATAAAAAAATCATATATACCCTTCGCGATGAATAGAATCTAGAGAATGAGGTGGCGAATCTACAAGGTAGGTTGGCTACAAGATAGGTTAACCACCTCCTTCTCCAGATTTAATTCCATTAGATTTTTTCCGGGGTTTCTTAGTACCTTTACTATACGAAGTGCCAGTTCGTAGTATTGAAGAATTAGATTTTGAATTTGTGAGAAATACAATAGCTTTTTTTATAAAAGGAACCATGGAGCAAACCAGTTTGGGGAAGAACGAAAATAATTTTCAACTCTTATTTTGAACTTTGTGATAAAAAGGGTTTAAAAGTTTCGGAACGGCGTTGTTTGATATTTTGTTATTGATTTGTTGGCATTATTATTAATAAAATTATTATTCCAACATATTTTCTGAGCATTAAATTTCGTTTATCTCGAAAACGGTCAACTGTACGACCTTATACTAAGCTATTAACTATCTTTACGTAAAAAATATCATTGAATCATACTTTATTTTAATATTAGGGACAATACACTCAGTGTAAGAAATATAATTCTAAATATCTAGCCACTCCTTTGTTCCCACGACACTGGTTGCAATATGGTTTATCTGATATTTAAAAAAGTGACCTGCAATAAGGCTAACTTATACCTAAAAGTTAATTTCCGTATTGTAATTAAATCCTACTAATTTAAATAACAATCCTTTTTAGGATAATTCTAAATATCTAGCCACTCCTTTGTTCCCACGACACTGGTTACAATATGGTTTACCTGATATTTAAAAAAGTGATCTCCAATCAGGCTAACTTACACCTAAAAGTTAATTTTCGTATTGTAATTAAATCCTACTAATTTAAATAACAATCCTTTTTAGGGCCTGCAGTTGTCTATGGAGCATTTGCGAACCTATGTTAAAATGAACTTTTTTGTATATGTCGAACCGAAATACTTTGTATCCAAAAGTAGGTCAACGTCATCCGACGATCAGTTAACCGTGTCTAATAAACCTGTTTGTTACATACATGCAGGGTGCACGTATGGTCTGTCAGTAAACCGAGCCTCCCTACGTATAAAGGGTGCAAGTATCTGGTCTGTCAGTAAACGGAGTCTTTATACCTATAGTCCCAGAATACACACATTAGTAGTAATTCAGTCTCTTGCACTCTTAAAGTCAATGTATCGAATGGAACCCCTTAGCATAAGATTTAATCATTAATATGAATTGGCCACCTACTACTATTTCCAGCGAAACTCAATAGAAATACTTAATTTTTTAACATACGATATTTTCCTTTAAAGAAAAAGTAATTTCTGCTTCGCATTATTAAGCCAGCAGCCTACCGGTAGTACAAGCGTCGCGTAAATTAGGCATGACATTACGCGACGTGACAATGCTTAGGTTTACCTAGATAAACCCCATATTGCCGAAACGTGTTAGATATAGTAGGAAACTACTAACTGGGGATTGCTTTTAGCTGTGCCAGTATGGTAGCTTTGATCAAAATATATCATAATTTTTTTACAGGTTTCATATGGTTCGAAATCGCCAACGCTCTCTGACAGACGTAAGTTTCCTCTATTCTTCCGAACGGTAGCACCTGACTCAAGTCACAATATCGCTAAGACTCATTTCATTAAGCACCACTCATGGCATGTGGTTGCTGCTTTTAGCCAAAGTGAGAATAAGTATTTGTTACCGGTCAATCATCTGATTACTGAATTGGAAAGGGAGAATATCAGTTGTATATCGACAGTGACCTTTTCTCTTGACAATTACAGAGAGCAGTTAAGCATACTAAAAGTAAGTATAATCATTATTGTATATTAGAGCACTAGTTTTATAAGATACCTAAGTTTTTAGCACGAGAGTGTTGTTTAAAAAACAACAGACAAGTGGGCTAAAACCAACACCCACTCAATAACAAGGTCTTAGTGCTTGTCGTGTGACGTCATCCATGTAGGCCGTGCAATTTTAATCATATAAGGGGATACATATTATTATACTAATATTTCTGAAAACTATCAAGAGTAAACTTGTTTTAAAGAACGCTAGCTATATGACAGACTTCCTGATAAATCCCAAAAGTAATGTTTGAGTGTTAGTTTGATATTAGGGGCAGTGTTAAATGCAGTCTCCCAACTCCCCTACACCTGCGCCTTAATTCAGGATATGGATGTATGTATAATATTTATACTACTGAAAAAAATGTTATTACATATAAATACATTTACTGAACTATTCCACACCTTCTCTTAATTATTATTACTTAAAAATAACAAAAAAACTCGATAAAAAATATCCTTTAGTTGGTATAATGTAGGTATGCAGTTTAAAATTTCATTTTCCTAACATCGAGCCTAATATAGTGTTTAAGTGAGTGTTTAGGTATAAAAACTCTATGTATTATAGAACACAAGCCATGGAAATACCATAAACTTTTAAAGAAATAGGTCCACAATCAAGTATGTTTATTTATAAAAAATGTTTATGTATGTATGTTTTTTTCGTGCTTCTCAAACTCAGTTTTGCTTATTTCACAGGCTTTTTAAAATTTAATTCATCAATATTTTTGAGCTTTTCATCTTTATATTTTTGATAAATAACACTAGGGCAACTTAAAAAATAGATAGTATATAGTCTTCTTTTTAGCCGTGGTTTTAGTAAATCTATAGTAAAAACTTACCAGTGTTGGTACTTTTTGGTATACTATCCTCAGAAATGAGCGTGTTGTCTGTGGGCTCAAACTGATCTCGGAGTATAGCTTTTAGCCATTTTTGTTGTAAACTTACGTCCTTTGGAAAACGAAAACATTAATTTTAGGCCCATTTTTATAGTTTCCATTACAGCCAGGAATACAACACTTTTGAGGCATAATTACATTATTACTAGTATCAGTTGCCACAATACTAGCCAAAAACGAGAGAAAAATATACAATTAAGCACAACCGGCCGACGGCGAGGCGACGCCACGAAAGCAACAAGTCTTTAAGTCCGAAATATATGATTTTACGTGTTTAAAAATACGCCTAACAATATAAATTGTATACCTAAATATATAAAGAAATATTAGGTACAAGTTTCACGTACGTAAAAGCACATAAATAGTTCCGATTTCAGAAAAATGCTAGAAAATAATACTAATTACCGATAACCGCAACCATTAGGTATCGGCAAATTCAAAAACTAATCGTTTATTCATTTATTTTGTTTGCGCTCTTGCCTGCTTTATGAGAAAAGTACAGTAGGCTCTCGATAATTGGCGGGTGTTGGGATAATACCCGAGCTGTTATTGGTTGGGACCAGCGGTACTGCCAATTATTGAGATCGGCAAATTATCCGTCGAGTGTACGCATGATTTTAAATTATAAATGTAAAAGCAAGGTGTCGGTCTATATCTTTATAGGTATAGATACATAATATGAATAATATACCGGGTGTTCCACTAAGAGAGGTAATCGGCTATATCTCAGAAACCGTTCGTAGTCGAAGTTTAAAGTAAAAATATTTTTAGTAATAGTGACTAAGCGAAATTGCTGGAAATTATTTTCAAGTTCGTAGGAAGGCCGTCGGGGGGCGTAATTGGAAACTCAAAATAGAAATTGCGTTTTTACCAAAAATATCCCAAATTATCATATATAAAAAATACTTTTTTTAGCATTTATACCAAATTTAGAAACTATTTTATTCGAAGAATTTTTTTCGATCTTTCCAATTTAAGGGTGGGGGGAGGGTTAAATGTTACTTTGGAAAAACCTGTATAACTTTTAATTGCCTGCATCGATTTTAATAAACTTAGTTTCGTTTGAAAGGTCTTTTCGGGGTGCTTGCTACGGACTATTAACTTTGTCAATTCAGCTCAGTTCTTAGTCGGTAGGTGGCGCTTTTAGGAAAAATTTCAGATTTTTGTAGTTTTGTCGGAAATTTTAAATACAATGATATATACCTTTTCATATATTTAGATAGAGAAAAAAAATCCCAACAATGTAGCGAAAACCGAAATTTAATATATCTTTTCGAATCGAATATATTAGCAAAAATATAAATAAGAGGTAGAAACGTAACGCATTTGACGACACAGCATTTTCTACCTACCTATAACTAGCGTAACTAGTGAGCTTTGAAAACAAATAAAAAAACTCAATGACGGTCCAAATGTTCAAACTGCCTCCCATCATTCTGAATGCATTGTTCCAGTTTTTTCCTTGTTTATAAGACAGCTGTATCCACTTCCGCTCTTGATATGCTTCGAATAGCGTCCCTGATTCTTTGTATCATATTTTCCCTTGTCGTGGGTCTCGTGTAAAAAACGAGATCTTTCAATCTACCCCACAAATAGAAATCAAGGCAGGTCAAATCGGGAGACCTGCAATAAAAAAGTAAGGAAATAGTTATTTGTGTATTTAGAGCGCAAAGTAACAGATTGCCGCTTGAGAATAGTTATTTGTGTATTTAGAGCGCAAAGTAACGGATTGCCGCTTGAGAAAGAATGTTACTGCGCGACGCGTAGCGGAGCGCAGTAATCTTTCGAAAACGGCAATCTTACTTTGCGCTCGAAAAACACACAGAACTTTTTCTACAGCCGCATTTTTTAAAATTAAATGCACATTTTTCTCTATACTTATTCTGAAATTTGCGAATGACTGTCAGTTTTGACATATTATGTTCGGGCTTCGGGCATATTTAGAACAGGATTGCCAGCAACAAACTGTAACAAACGCACGACTGTCATTTATTTATCTTCGGTTTCCATGACCATTCAGCACACTAGACGGAAAAAGCGAGAATTTCCTTTTCCATGTTCGCGCTAGAGCGCAAAATAAGGATCCACGGCATTAGTTGATTTTGCGATTTCATTTGAATTTAGTATTTAGTTATTTTGCGCGCGGCTGTAGAAAAAGAATGTTACTGCGCGACGCGAAGCGGAGCGCAGTAGCCTTTCGAAAACGGCAATCTTACTTTGCGCTCGAAAAACACACATAATTTTTTCTACAGCCGTAATTTTAATAAGTAGTTAAAACTTAATTTTTTTGTTTTATATTCTAAAATCTGCAGATGACTGCAATGTTTAACATATTATTGTATTCGACAATATTTATAGCGGGAATGCTCTATGCAACAACAACAAACGTACGACTGTCATTTTTTTTCGGTTACCATGGAGAATAAGTATTCGTGGTCATGGCACACTTTTTGGAATTTAATTAGCATATTTATAATAGCTCAAAAAAATTATATTTCTTCTGTGGTTACAATAAGAATGATTATTATAAAATTATATTGTTTTAACAGTACATATTTAACATTTTGGTTGGTAATATCTAAACATTATTTATTTATTGGTGAATATTAAACGTAAATGAACAATTTTTGCAATTGTTTATTGCTATTTTCGATCCAGATGATGGATTGATTGATATTTCTTCTGTTATTGATGATTCAACAATCGATGTGGATGGACCCGATGAACTAAAAATCTTGCGAGTTACGTCAGTATTTGATGACTCAACAACCGATGTAGATGGACACGATGAACCCAAAATCCTCTGAGCTGTGTCAATTTTATTAGCAATAGCGTCATCTATATACCCTTCTGCGACACTTGAGCTTTTCCAGCCTCCGTGACGTTTAAGTTGGATTAAATCTGCGCCTCCATTGCTTAAAAGAGTAGCTGATGTTCGCCTTAAGCAGTGGCCAGTATATAATTTGGGGTTTGGCAATTTTAAATATGTAGCGATCTCCGAGGGAATTTTTGCAACAGAATTCATTCCAACAACTTGATTATGGCAACTCCCTTTTACATATTTAAGAAAAAGTCGACGTGAGGTCGTTGTTATTGGCCGTAAGTTACAATACTTCCTATAGAACGACAAATAATCTATTGAGTCATCGGTATTAGTTATTGTAAAAACACGGCTTCTTTTCGTCTTCGAATCTGGAATTTGCACAATAAGCATCGAGTCTTTATCCTCAATGTCGTCGATAGTCATTTTAACGAGTTCGTCTCGTCGACAGCCTCCAGCAATTCCGAAAATCAGAACATTTTTTTTCAATAGATAATACTCATCAGGTCCTTCCTGTAAGAATTTTTTTACGTTTTCTTGAGTGAAAATTTTAGATTTTTTGGCTTTGTAGCCATCATTCTGCCGTTTTAAATATGCAAACATTTTCTTATATTGTTTTATATCGATATTATCATATACAGATATAGTCGATTTTAACATTGAATAAATAGACCAAAGCGTAGGCGGCTTCATTACCTTTGCTTTTTCCGATAAATACGCAAGGAAGACATTTTCAGAGAGCCTCGTCACAGTTTTCTCATTGCACCAGGTTTTGAACAGGCGGTATTGTTTTTCATATTTACTTCTGGACTTTTCTGGTAGTAAATTTAAGGTTGCGGATTTGGCTGCTTCAGAAATATCAGGCGGAGTACCGAAACAATCATCACTTTCGCTTTCCATAATGATTAATTAATAATTATTACATTAATTTTACAGAATGAAATGAAATAATTGACACAATTTGACACAATTTCTAAATACAGCCGATAACGTCGACGGATCAGTGAGCGAACGATCGTCATTTATTTATCTTCGGTTTCCATGACCATTCATAGCATACTCGACGAAAAAAGTGAGATTTTTCTTTTCCTTGTTCGCGCTAGAGCGCAAAATAAGGATCCACGGCATTCGTCGATTTTGCGGTTTCATTTCAATTTAGTAATTAGTTCTTTTGCGCGCGGCTGTAGAAAAATTCTATTTTTGATAATAAAAAAATAATTTACTATTTGCCTTTTACTTATAGATATGGTACCTTGCAGGCCATGGAAATAGGCTACCTCTTCCCATCCACCTATCAGGAAATGTCCGATTAAGAAACCTCCGGACGTTTATTGAGAAATGGGCTGGACAGCCATCGTGTTGGAAAAATATTGTCGCTCTGGCCTCCAACGGAATATTTTCTAAAAAAATTGGCAGGTGATGGTCCAGAAAATTCAAGTATGTTTGCCCATTAAGCGGCTCATCCCAAATAAATGGACCGATCACTTCATTGTCTAGAATGCCGCACCAAACATTCACGCTCCATCTTCCTTGGTGTTGCACCTCTTGCATCCAGCGAGGATTAGTTTCTGACCAATAGTGCATGTTGTGTCTATTGACTCTACCGTCACTATGAAAGGTTGATTCGTCAGTCCATAGAATTCGGGATAAAAGGTTCCTGTCTCCCGCGATCATATTTCTCAACTAATGACAGTAGTCTAACCTTTTGTCGTAGTCTTCAACGGTCAAAGCTTGGTGCCGCACAATATGGTACGGGTGCAACCTAAGAAAAGATTACTTTTGATTGTCAGGATCTAATAATAACATAATAATCTTTTTGATGCTTGCCTCTGGGAGAGGCTATATTTCAAAATATAATAATAATCTAATAATTACCTATGTTCTTTCAGTATTCGAAATACTGTAGTCTGAGAAATACCTAAATCCTTCGAAATTACGCGAACGCTTAGCTGAGGATTGAATTCTACATAAGCTAAAACGTTGATGACATTTTCTTCAGTTCTGCTGGTATTGCGTATGCGGTGTAATTGGGGAAGGACGCTTCCCGTGGTACGAAAGCGATTTGCTAAACAAGTAAACATTCTGCTGCCGTACCTGCGTCTCTGAGGGTATCTCAATGCATACAGCCTTGCAGCTATAGTCGCATTTTGCAGACACTCAAAATAAACAGCAATAATATCAATCGCTTCTTGCAGCAACAAAGGCATTTTTAAATTTATATATTTTTTTTTTATTTTTTTTTTATGGTAGTGGCACACACACTAAAGGTAGATCCTATGGCGCTCGACGAGCGGTGTGTGTGCGAAGATACTGATTGACACGGTTCTTGAATATTTGTAGGTTGTAATTAGTGGGAAACAGATGTCCTGGAAGTGAGTTCCACAGTGATGCAGTGCGCCAGACAAAGGAGTTCCGGTAAAGCGATGTTCTAGGTGTTTCTAGTTGTACGACGAACTGGTGCGCTCCTGCCGTCTGTCGGGACTGCCTGACAGGAGTTGCCAGGGGCGGGATTATGTGGGCCAAATCCTGGGAACATCTGCCGTGAAAGTATCTGTAAAACAGAGACATCTCGGCCACATGTCTGCGATGTTCCAGACTATCCAGATTCCGGGTCAACTCCGGATCGCCGACGAGACGCACAGCCCTCTTCTGAATGGAATCCAGCAGCTTTAGGGTATGCTTTGGTGCGGCACCCCAGATATGTGAGCAATATTCTAAGCACGGTCTTATTTGCGCTTTGTACAGCAAGAGCAACTGCTGCGGTGTATAGAGTTTCTTGTTGCGAAATAGCGCACCAAGCTTCTGGGAGGCTGATTTTGCGATGTTAGCAACATGGTCATGCCATGACATATTGCTGTTGACCGAGACACCCAGCAGCCCGATTGACGAGGATGAAGGAATGGTCGATCCTGCCATAATGATGTCAGGGCCCGCTGTATTGGCCCTCTTAGTAAACGTTGCTGCTTGGGTCTTTGCTGCATTGAACTGGACCAAATTTCGGTCGCCCCAAGTTTGAACTTTCTCCAGGTCTTGATTAATTGCTGTAATCTGCTCCTGTCTGCGGTGATGAGTCTCAGTCGCTGGTAAGGGTTTTTCTGATCTAAAGTGGGAGACAAGGGTACTGTCATCTGCAAAACTGTAAACAGGATTATTCGTTTCGATCAGCAGGTCATTAATATAGATGAGGAACAGAGTTGGTGAAAGTATTGCGCCCTGAGGCACGCCCGCGTTGATGGTGAATGTGTCCGAGATGTGTCCATCGACTGCAACATGTAGGGATCGGTTCTTAAGGAAACTGGCCAGCCAGCTGCAGAGAGAGGCGGGCAGTCCCAAGGACGGCAGTTTGTTGAGCAGTCCGTCATGCCAAACTCTGTCGAATGCCTTTGAAATATCCAACGCAATCGCTCGAGACTCTCCGTAGTTTTCAATTGCCCTACTCCATATATGAGTGACATAGGCCAATATATCTCCTGTCGATCTCTCTTTGCGAAAGCCGTATTGATTATCGCTGATTATTCTGTTGCTCTCGAGGTACTTGAGTAGTTGCTGGTTGACTACACGTTCCATGACTTTGGAGATTATTGGAAGCAAGGCAATCGGGCGATAGTTTGAGGGCGTGGTTTTCTTGCCTTTTTTTGGAACAGGTTGCACTCGAGCGACTTTCCAAGAGGATGGGTAAATCCCTTTTCTGTAAGAAAGAGAAAAAAGCCTGGAAAAAACAGGTGTTAGTTCGTTGGCGCAGTTCTTTAGCACGATGGCAGGTATTCCGTCCGGTCCTGATGCCTTTTGCGTATCTAGTTCTTTAAGGATTTTGCGAATATCACGATGAGAAAACTTGACTTCTGCCATGGTGGTGTTGATGTTCGGTATAGTGGGGAGAGTCTTGCTTTGGGGCACGTCTAAGGTAGAGTGCGATGAAAACATTTTGGCGAGCATGTTTGCTTTTTCTTTGGCTGTAGTCGCCGTGATGCCACGTTCGTCCGTCAAAGGTGGGAGAGACGTTTTTGTAAAGTTGTTACTTACTGCCTTTGCTACCGACCAGAAATTCCTGGAGCCACTGGGGCATTGCAAAAGTTTATTCCTGATCCTTTGATTGTGTTTGTCCTTAGTTTCGTCGATCACACGCTTGCACTCGTTTCTCGCTTCGATAAAATAATTGCCATTTTCAGCGGTCTGATTTTGCTGCCAGTACTTATAGGCTTGCTGTTTCCTTCCTACAGCTCTTTCGCATCTTTTGTCGAACCAGGGCTTTCCTTTTGATGGTAACTTGATGGAATTTGGGATGTATGCTTCCATTCCTGAGGAGATTACTTGCATAATCTCTTCGCAGCAGTCTGACGGGTCGTCAGTGGCAAAGCAGACGTCGAGCCAAGGAAAATCTAGGTAAAACTGCCTCAGATCGTCCCAGTTTGCAGAATTGTAATGCCAGATTTTGCGAGGCAATGGTGGATCCTTCTGTATGAGTGGCAATTCACAAACCGTTGTAATAAGTTTGTGGTCAGAGGTACCTAATGGCGGACCAACTGTAACCTTGTACTGGTCAGGATTGGTGGTCAGAAAAAGATCCAGGAGGGCGGCGAATTCGCCCCTCTCTGAGATTCGAGTTGGTTCGTCTACAAGTTGAGTAAGCCCGCAGCTGATGGCAAATGCTTCAGCCTCTCTACCTTCGTTGTCGGTCTTGTTGTGATGTTTGAGCCAGTTGGTGTTGTGGGCATTGAAGTCTCCCAGAACGATTATTTCTGAACTGGGGTGATCGACCTGTATTGAGTCAAAGGTGGTAGCTAGTGTTGAGAAAAAGCTTTGGTAGGCTCTATCGCTCGGAGGGCGATAGAGACAACATATAAACTTGGTTAATCCCTTGGCGGTGAACTTGAGCCACATGACGTCAAGGTTGTTCGGTTCGAGTGTTTCCTCGCGGTGACATGAAAGGTCGCTTCGGACAAAAAGGCATATTACGAACTTATATCTAAATCGGGTATGTAAGTCGTAACCATGATAGAGGTAGTTCACTGTTGTTGTTGTAGAACATACTTGTGTTTCTGTAAGGGCTAATATGTGTGGTCTATTTTGTAGATGTTGGTGTACCGAATTTATGTTTGTATTTAGGCCTCTTATGTATTAAATAACACAATATAATAAATAACAGTAGCCAATAACAATGACACAGCACTAAGAATAATGTCAAATGGAAATTGTTGAATTTTTGACGTTCCAGCATTTTCTTTGTTTTCAAAGCTCACTTGATGAGGAAGTTTAGTAATAGCAGCGAATAACAACTACGATAAGAAGATTCACTCTCCGCGGCGGCACGTCAATGGTATGTCTCCTTCCCCGCGCGAAAACTAGCATGATACTGGCATGTGACCTTTGGACCCGGCGCACACTGGTCGAATTTCTAGGAAAGCTGGCCATAATAAAGTTTACCAGAAATAAGATATAAAAGTTAGTAAGTATTACACGTTTAAGATATCGTGTTTTAGACAAATAATTGTTGAATTTTTTGCTCATCATCTATATTTATATATAGGGAGTATCAATTATCACTGACGATAAAAATCATGTATAAAGATCATTTGTATGTTCTTAAATCGTTCTAAAAAATGATTTTGAAAATTAAGGGCTCATTCGTGGTAAAAAAAGGGTTTTAAATTTTTAATTCGATGATCCAAATTTTATTTTTGCATCGGTTAATTCAGGAGTCTCACGAGCAAAATGAATGTTAAGCGGATGACAGAAACGCGTTGATGACCTGCAATTTTGCCATACATGTATTTCAGAGTTTTCGCTATTTTTAAAAATTAATCTAATAGGGACGAAACTAGTAAAAAATATAGAAGCATCAGTGCAACTGTTGTTCAAAAACACTTGATTATATACTATCCCAAGGTAATATCAAAGCCATATTTACAAATTAAAGCTAAATTATAAATTTTTTTCTGCTGATTCAGCCAACATCAGTCTTGCATCAGCAATAATGATTCTACCGAAATTTCAGCTTCAGTTTCACTTACCATTACCATTATCGGATTAGGGGTGGGCGACAATAATCGATTCACTTTTAAGAAATTACCGATTAATCGACTTATCGATTAATATTTCAGAAAATATCGATAATCGATTATTTCGATTAATCGATTATTCAGTTATTTGCTAAAATATTAAGCGTTTAATCGATTATTCAATTTCTTGCCCACCCGTACCAATAAATTCACAACAGATATAGCTTCTAAAATTCCAATTTAATAATGCGTTGCGTTAAGGGTAATTTAAATGACATTTGAAAATACTTTCAGTACAACATATGAAGCAAAAAAAAAACAGAGAAACGTAAATGCTCAAACTAGACAGCAGCAGGGAAAACTGCGCACGTTACAAATTTAGCCAATAAGGGATCATTTCGACGCGCCATTTTCTGATAATCTGGATTCAGTTGTTGCACAATTAGGTATAACACCAACACATAACCTCAACGGAGTGTTCGCACGTTAGCAGTATAGTACATCAGTCTTTACCTTTTTATTATGTGTTTGGGCAAAACTATATGATAAAAAGGATCACTCGGCGGCATGTCAACGGTGTGTCTCCTTCCCCGCGCGAACCACTAGCAGAATATCGGCAGGCCATGAGACAAATAAAACAATCAGGCGACCTTTGACGCGGCGGCCATAGACAGCTCATCCTTTTGTCAGACGCCTAAATTCTATAGTTGAGTCAATATTCGATATAAGATAATATCGCTATTTTCTAGTTGTTTTGTATTACAAAATAGGAATGAAATATACAGTGAAAATATTGTGCGAAACCTTTAACCAATTTTAAAATCACCCAAAACGCCAAAATTTAATTGAATATTAAAAGATGGGGCAAATTCGAGCAACATTTTCTTCTTGATGTCTTTTGTCAGAATATTAGTATTCGGAAATATGGTGAAATCATTAACACAAAATCAAAATCTTTTCAATATTAGTTATTACATACCTTGAGTATTGTTATCATTAATAACTAATTAAAAACGTTAACAAATTTTTGAAACAGCCAGTTGAATACAAACTTTATCAAAATAGTTATTTGGTGATAATAATAAAAAAAAACGTAAGTTTGACAGGGCGCTGCAAACAATTCAGAAGATATCAATTGTGTTTTTCCAAAGCCAAATAGAGTATTAGAGTGCTATAAATAATTTCGTCATAAATGTGATTATATATAACGCAAACGAAAATATCGTTGATGGCCAGCTTTTATTTAAATTCAACCTGTGTGCGGCGAAGTTCGCCGATTGTTACCAGGCAACGAAGACGATTCCTTTGTAGCGCTCTCTTGCCATTGAGTGCGCCTTCTTGTCGTAGTTAATATTCGCTGGTAATAGGTAGGTAGAAAATGCTGTGTCGTCAAATGCGTTACGTTTCTACGTCTTATTTATATTTTTGCTAATATATTCGATTTGAAAAGATATATTAAATTTCGGTTTTCGCTACATTGTTGGGATTTTTTTTCTCTATCTAAATATATGAAAAGGTATATATCATTGTATTTAAAATTTCCGACAAAACTACAAAAATCTGAAACTTTTCCTAAAAGCGCCACCTACCTAAGCTGAATTGACAAAGTTAATAGTCCGTAGCAAGCACCCCGAAAAGACCTTTCAAACGAAACTAAGTTTATTAAAATCGATGCAGGCAATTAAAAGTTATACAGGTTTTTCCAAAATAACATTTAACCCTCCCCCCACCCTTAAATTGGAAAGACCGAAAAAAATTCTTCGAATAAAATAGTTTCTAAATTTGGTATAAATGCTAAAAAAGTATTTTTTATATATGATAATTTGGGATGTTTTTGGTAAAAACGCAATTTCTATTTTGAGTTTCCAATTACGCCCCCTGACGGCCATCCTACGAACTTGAAAATAATTTCCAGCAATTTCTCTTAGTTACTATTACTAAAAATATTTTTACTTTAAACTTCGACTACGAACGGTTTCTGAGATATAGCCGATTACCTCTCTTAGTGGAACACCCGGTACCTAATACATATCTACGAAATTTAAAACTTATTTACTTGTTCCCATTTCGACAATTTCTACACAGCGCGCAACGGTGGCTGTAGCCACCAATTATCCGGCGTTGCCGATCATCCGCTCGATCAGCAATATTATCGAGAATCCACTGTATTATTTTAGGAAAGTGCACGAACAAGGTAAAAGTATTAGATAATCAAATAAATAAATTACGAAATACCACATTATATATTTTCAATATTCCTTATATACAGCCATCCTAATATTCGCTACTATCGTAGTAGTCTGGCAACGTTGCAACCAATTGCGCCTCGATCTTGATTAACCTACCACCCTGAAGCCCTCTCCTACATTTTCGCTTCAAATAGCAAATGTCTACATCCAAGACGTCACGAGCTAAAATTTTCTGAGCACTTTTTCCTTTTGTGGAGGTGATATTGCTTAAATGTCTTTTAAAAGTACTTTATACAACTTTTCATTTTGATTAAAAAATTATTATTTATTTTAAAAAATATTCATGCCTAAGATAGAGAGTGGCCATGGCACGTTAAAATTTTTGTTTTCAGGGTTAAATATTAGGTGGCTTTTTAGATCTTCTAAAAATATGTCTGCCGGTGATATCAATATTTCCATCACATATTTTTATCTCTTACCCCTCATCGCGTCTGAAGATAAAAATATAAAGCCCAATTTTGTCTTCCAGTAGGGGATCGGGGGGAGAATTGAGCACTTAAATGATTTTGTCTTTATATTAATTTTATTAATCTGTGTTATAAATGTACAATTTGTTAAACCCAATCTCAAAGCGATACTTTATTTGAAAAAATTCGTGTTTTAAATATAAATGCTAAATGATTCAATGATACCTCTGGATAGGTAGGACCATGCGGAGAACGTACAACTTGCATACAAATAATGTTGGTGTCGTCTAAATTAAAATTATAATCACCAAACTTTTCACTCCATAGTAACTTTATTAGTCAAATTAATGAGTTTCAACAAATTAACTAAAAGGATAAACAAACAGAACAAAGGTAACTTAAACTAATAGAGATAACCAAATTTTAAGAAAAAAGAACTAAGTATCTACGACCGCGACACAAGTTAACTCATCACCAAACCTTCAAAGTTGAATCCAAACTTGAAGTTCTGGATGTTCCTGATTGGAGCGTGGTGGAATTAGTTTGGCTAGAAAAACATGGTAGATAGTCTCTTCATTCTTAGAAATTTTACAGTAAAATGCATTTCAGATTCTTTAGAATTTACTATCTGACCAACATAATGAACCATATCTGCTTGTAATGGAATCAAAATAAAGTAGCTCTTTTTCAATTTGTCACCATCATGAAATTCCAAGTTATCGCTAAATATTGCTTCTTCTTCTGAAGATGAGAAATAGATGTTTTCTTTATTTTCCATTTCTTTCCATAATCCATTGATTGTCTTCCTTTTTTAAATATTTCTATCTTTCAAACAATTTTCTTATTTATGAGTGACATTTTTTCTGTCCTTTATATCTTTCTCTAGTTGAATTTTTTCTAATCTTTCTTTTTCAGAAGTATTAGTGTAGTTTCTTGAAACTGCGGGCTCTGATGAGGATCTAGGTTATTTTCTTATAGCTTTTAGATAGGGATTTATCATCTCTGGTGATGACTGATCTTAAATTTTTGTTTGGCTTTAAAATCGTGATATTATGAATCACTATTTCACACGGGTTCTTGATGTTTTCCGGGAGTTTGGACTATGTTCCTGCAGGGTGTCTTTGAAATGTTTTTAATTATTTAGTGGGAGAAGCAGGCATAACATTTACGACACATGATGCGAAGTCAGCTGTCGAGAAGACAAGGTAGTACCTCAAAGGACCAATACTCTGGCAGCAAGCGGTTTTAGCCTATATGTAGTGTGCGGCGGAAAACTACACTACACCTGATATGATTGACAATATGTTTCAAGTCGCTGCTACTTGCTTCATATTGTAGAAATTGCTGTTACTGGTTCTCGAATGGATGGACAATTAAATAATATCGAAAGTACCATTTTAAACATATCAAACAATAGCTTTAATGATGATGATGATATAATGCCTTGTAGTCAAGAAAGTCCCGCCGTAAAAACTTCTTCCATTCTCAAACCTCTCTTATCAAATACCAAATCAAACTATTTCTCTTCAGATTCTACCATTAGTAATTTAACAGTTTCCTGCGGGCAAAATAGTCCTAATCGCCCTAACGGTATCGATTATCTAATCTGTGACCAGCAGAAAAGCCCACTTCAAGCTCCTACTTCGTCACTAACAAATATTGTAGTAAGAAATTTTCAAAATTATATTAATAACTCTGAAAATATTGATGAATTTATTCCAGTTCAAAATTTTATTTTACGAAATGATCAGTTTAGCGACATTTCATGGAATAGTATAAATTCTCCATCTCCTTTTATTCAATATTGTAACAATTGTAAACAAACCCAAACAGAACAATTTAACAATACAAAAGAAACGCAGACGCAAAAAAATACGCAGATTATAGTTTTCCAAACAGACAATACATTTTAACATTAAAAATGTTTCTGCCTAGTATATGGCCTCAAATCGTGAAAGAGTGCATGCTACATTTGCCACACATGACGTCATACGCGTGAGAGATCGTGTTAGTTTGTTTATTTAAACTTAAATTTGATTATAAAGTATCGAAATCGATTCAAATGACCAAAATAAATTGGAACTAGCTGAAACTAACCGAAAGTTTATTGAACGACTAACCAAAACTAACCAAAAGGCTAAAACGTATCGAAATAGATTAAAAATATTAAAGTAAGTTAAAATAAACCTAAATTAACCGAATTTTGGTGACTAACCAAAAGCATTAAAATTCCTTATAACGTATCGGAACCGGTACAAATGATTCAAATATATTAAAACTAACCTAACTTTACCGAAGGATTGAACGACTAACCAAAACTAACCAATAGAAACTAAAAGCATTAAAACGAGCTAAAACTCATCGAAATAGATTAAAAATATTCGAGTAAGTTAAAACTAACCCAAATTAACCGAATTTTGCTGACTAACTAAAAATAACCAAAAACACTAAAATTGGTTATAACGTATCGGAACCGGTTCAAATGATTAAACTAACTGAAATTAACCGAAAGTTGATTGAACAACCAAACAAAAGCAACCAAAGGCACCAAAAAGGGTTCAAACATATCGGAATAGATTAAGAATAAAAAGGTAAGTTGAAACTAACTTAAATTAACCGAATTTTGGGGGCTAACTAAAGTTAACCAAATTAAAGTTGGATATAACGTATCGGATCCGGTTGAAATGATTAAAATAAATTAAAACTAACTAAACCTAGCCAAAGCTGATTGAATGGTTAACCAAAACTAAACAAAAGTAGCCAAAAACTCCAAAAAGGGCTAAAACGTATCGGAACAGATTAAGAATATTAAAATAAGTAACTAACCCAAATTAACCGAATATTGGCGACTTACTAAAATTAACCAAAAACGTTTAAATTGGTTATAACGTATCGAAATCGGTTACTAAAAGTAACTGAAAAGTGATTGGATAACTAATCAAAAATAACTAAAAGCACCAAACGGGCAAACGTATGGGAACCGGTTCAAATGACTAAAATAAATTTAAACTAACTGAAATTAGATTAAATTCTATGTATTTAAATTGAAATATAAAAAATACAACAATATATAAAACAGGACAGAGGAGTTATTTATATCAACATACATGATAAATTCAAATCGCAATACACAAATGATTAAGTAGCAAACGAATGAATTGACAAATATATACGCTAATAAATGGAATATACGAGTTAAATAAAAAAAATATGCGGCTTAAGACAGAGGGATTCCATGAGTCGTCATAGTTCACCCGCCGACTGAAGTTTTATTTGTACATTTTCTTGATGGGAGTAAATCACGAGTTTCGCAGTCGTGTTCTTTCGTCACAAGAACGAAAAACTCACCCAATCAAGCTTGGGAAATTTATTTTTTTCAAAATAGAACTAGAATATAAAAACATTTTCTATACCTAACTAGCAGTCCATAATTACTCGTAAGAACGAACTATCGCGTTTTTAAAAACCATCTACTTCGATTAGATAGCCATATAGTACTAAATAACCAACAGATCCTCTATTTTCAGTATTTACTTAGGTTAAGTTGTTTTTAAAATAATTTTTGGTAGAATTTATGTTTTATTGATGGCACAAATCCACAAACCAATTTGGCCCCACTGTTTTGTTGCAGCGAGGTTATTGAATTTCGTGCAATGTTACGCATACGAATCCGTCATTAATTTTACGCACTATTAATTTTGATTGCTTTTATGGCACAAAGCCAAAATATTTAATTTTTAATACAATTGCTCTGGTTCTATCTAGTTTAATAATGCATCTGTTAATTTTTCAGCGGCTGGATATACGTATAATTATTGGAAGCTTCTCGGTAAAAATGGCAGCAATTATTTTTTGTGCGGTAAGTGACATTCCAGATACTGATTTTTTACAGTCTGTGTGTTTGTTTGTACTATTTGTATTTGTTATAAACCATTTACTATCAACTGTCCATCAATTTTGACGGACCATATTTCAGGAAGTATTGTCCGGGAATTATAATTAAAATGTTTACCTTTACATTTTTGGCAATACATTTGTACATGCGTTGCTCGCATGGCTTAAAGTATGAGTAAATACTAATTTTGTGTCCCAAAATGTTTACGATTCCATGGCTTTCCACCAAGCAATATTTATTACGGCTTTATATAAATTAATAAGCGTTCGTTCATTGATTACCAATAAAACTTTCTGTTTTCCTATAACATACTTTAACAAAATCAAATCTATGGATGGCATAGCTATTACGGAAATCACATTTATTAGAATGGATTAAAATGACTATATCTTCAAAATTACACCATTAAGGACAAGACTTTAGTTAAGCGTTGCGCCCTTCCGGAAATATTCCGCTATATTTATGGATATACCGTATGTCCTAGAATTTTAACTCCAATTCCAGATATTTCTCTATGAGCATAATTTTGTAGGCGTATCGCTTAGGAATGTATGGAAGTGAATATGTATGGATTTTAGAAAATCGTGATGAAATCTGGTGGGAAAAATCGGTAAGCGATTGTAGCCTTTCGGACTTACGACAAGTTGTTGAAGGAGTTATCATGGTGGGGGATCATGAGCTTAATTTTTATAAGGTACATACCTCAAATAATAAGAGTACATACAATATCAAATCATTTCAGGTATTTCGAATATAAGCACAAGCTGAAAAACTGCTTCTACTAATGTTGATTTTGTGAGCTTTATATGATCTGGGGATTTTTTTTTTATTAAAATTGCTACCATTTCAGGAATTCCATCATAAATTAGAGATGTCGAAATATGCGAAACAAAGTTACGATGCCATATGGACCATGGCCCTCACATTAGGTGCCAGCAACGTTGAATCACTAAACAAATTTAATTACGAAAGGAGCGATATTGCCTGCACTTTTTTTGAAACTATGAAAAAGTTGGAATTTGTCGGAGCGTCAGTAAGTATGGAACTACGCTATTTATATGTTTTAACTTAATTGAAATACTTTTTAAGGGACCTATCAAGTTTATTGGTGCAGATAGAATAGGAGATTTTGTCGTGAGTCAAATTCAGGGTAAGCAAACTTGGACTACGTATTCGCACATTTTGTAATATACAGTTACTATTCATCTCTAGTGAATATTGTTCTCAACGAAAACTCTGCACATCGATTTTAGTATTTAAAATGTAAATCTGCAAGTGCTCGATCCTGTTGATTATTAATTTTAAGTAGACCATTTTGTATTGTATTTTCAATCCCACAACCTCAATTCCTAAGCAGTCACCCCCAAAAACTTTAATGGGAAGGAGGTCGAGTGATCATCATCATCATCAAGCAGCCCTTTGCATCCAATTGCCATTCATTCTTTTGATGTCGGCGGTCTTTCTTTATTTCTCCTGTCTATTTCTCCTGTCAGCTCTCGATTTCTATACACGCAGTCTCTTTGTTCATATTCCATCTGTTATTAGAGCAACATGTCCAGCCCAGTTCCATTTAAGCTTAGCGATATGTGACATGACATCGGCAATACCAGTTCTCTAACGGGGCGCCTCGTTTTGAATATGATCGCGTAATGAAACCTCATTTTTCTCTAGATTAATCTGAGCTTTCTGACAGATGCGAAGGTTAAAGTTAAAGATTCCGCACCAAGTGCCATAGCCTGCAACACGCAGGCTGATTAAAAACCTTCCGCTTTAGCGACATTGACAAATCTGACTCAAGTTTTCCATAGGAGGCAAGATAGTGTTATTCTTATTCTCAATTCACAGATTTGGTTGTTCCTTATCATTGGTATTACATGACCCAGGCAAGTTTATTTAACCATCAGTTTCACTTCTTGACCCCCAGCAGTCATACTTCCACGGGGAATCAAGTTTGTCACATATTTTGTTTTGGGAAATTTGATGTTTTGCCCGGCCCCAGAACATTCCTCCTGAAGTCCTTATAGCATTAGTTGGATATCTAGATTGTTCCGATAGCAGGACTAAGTCGTCCGCAAAACGAAGATTGGCTAGGTGTTGACCATCTATGTTTAGACCCTTTTTTCGTCCCTTTTGGTTTTTTGAAGCCATAGTCCAAAACGGTATTAAACAGTTTGGTTGACACCGTGTCACCCTGTCGCCTCTGCCGATTGGAATGTTATATTCTCGTGCAGTTTTATTGTCAGAGTAGCGTTTTGTAGATATTAAATAATAGCTTAGTGTCATGACCCACACGGCATTTTTGTAGTTAATCTACAATATTTACCTCTACTTCAACTGTATCAAAAACCTTTTGAAAATTCAGGTAGGTAAGGACGAGCGGTCTAATGTATTCGGTAGATTTCTCAATTATAGTTTTAATGATCTGTAGATGGTAGGTAGTACCAAATATTGTCTACTCTGTCGCTTGGTAGAAATCTAGTTTATTTTCTAGCCGTCTAGTCATTACTCTCGTGAACAGTTTGAAATTTTGCATTCTTCTATGTCTCCCTTTTTATAGCGTCGTATAACAATAGCATTGCAGCATTTATCTGGTATGATGCTATTAAAAACGCAGATATTAGAAAAAGTTCTAAGTTTCTGGAGCAAACAGGGACTACCAATCTTAATTACGTCAGCTAAAATACAATCGTCTCCAGGAGCTTTGTTGCCTTTTGATTTCTTTACAGCTAATCTTATTTCATCAGTGGTAATGTGTAATAGTAATTCTAATCCAATATTAATTATGCCCTTTTTATCTGTAATTATCGCTGGCTGCACATTTGATAGAATTTGCTTCCTTCGGGCTCTTATATAGTATCTGGTAGAAGTCCTCAACTACTTTCAGGATCTCCCTTCTGTCCCTGCCGGTATAGTTTGATTATTTGTCTTTTTCCACATTAGAGATTCCTGCGCAAAACTGTAAGTTTTTGATATTTTCGATTTTAAGTTAAATTTGCTTTTGGTTGAAGGATTTGATGTCACGTCTCGCGGCCTCTGATATTAGCCTATTAATTTCTTTTAGATCTTCAGCAGTTCTCATCTCCTCGCTTCTCATACTCATCTTTCTATCCATAGGCTAAGTTTTTCATCTTTCTGAGACTTGGGAGTGTATCCATCTTGGATCCCTATCAGGGCATTAGTGATTTGCCCCCATTTAAATGGTTTATAGTTTCTTCTGATTCACATCCATTTAGTTGTTTGGTCAAACATTGCTGGAAAATATTTAGGAATGTTGAGTCAATGCCTCCTTGTATGAGGTATTGGTTGGGTTTGTCCAATATCCTCTGTTGTCAGCATTCCATATTATTCTACGTCATTCTTTGCCAATATTATTATTATTTTGGCTGGTACCATTTTATGATTACTTCTAATTCTAATAACCATCTTATTTAGGACTGTTACATCTCTGACTATGCGCCTTTTGTCAATAATTTTTGTAAAATATATTCATTCTTCTGTTAACTTACTTGTGGAAGAAAATATTTATTTGGAATAAGTTGTTCTGTAGCAGGTATCCCAGCAATGTAGCTCCGCGATCATTACTGACTTTAGATCCGAAATTTCCCGATGAAGTTTCTGTTTCATCTGCTTTGATTCCGATTTTATCATTTAAATCACCACATAGAATTGCAAATTGTGCCTGATGCCAATTTCTTCATGGAACATATCTACCTACAAATCCCCCGGCAAAGACGGGATCTTCCCTGCCCGGCTTCAGAAAGGCTACGAGATCCTGAAGGTACACCTACAGAAAATCTTTGCAGCTAGCCTTATCCTAGGACATAAACCAGTAGCTTGGAGAGAGGCAAATGTGATATTTATACCTAGTACCGGCCGACGCGACGCCCGGAGGACGAAGCAAAATCATACCGTCCCATTAGCCTAACCTCATCTATCTTCAAAACATTGCTAGAAAGCAATCGATCAATACATACGAAGCGAAACTCTAACGAAAACACCACTCCATCCTAGGCAGTTCGCCTACCCAGCAGGCAAATCCACATTAAGTGCACTGCACTGTCTAGTTAAATACATAGAAAAGACAATGGAATGCAAAGAAATTGCTCTTGCTGCGTTCATTGACATAGAGGGAGCATTTGATAATACCTTACATCAGTCCATCAGAAGAGCACTTCAAGAGTGGGAAGTTGAGCTCCCAATCATAACATGGACAAAAATAATGCTAAAGCACCGCTTCGTAACAGCAGAAATAAATGGAGCGTCAACAACCGTCAGCACAGTGAAAGGATGTCATAAAGGAGGTGTTCTCTCCCCCATACTGTGGACACTAGTAGTGGATAAAATTCTTACCACTCTGAGTAGAGCTGGATTTATAGTTCTAAGCTACGCAGACGACCTAGTAGTAATATTAAAGGGCAAACATGAAGGCTTAATTTCAAACCGCATGCAAAATGCCCCAAACATCATCAAAAATTGGAGCTAAGGGGAGGGACTCTAAATTTTTGGAAAACCATCCTTTTCCCGCTTACAAAAAGAAGGAAGCTAGAAACGAAAGCGCCCATCTTACACGAAACACAGTTAACATTTTCCATCGAGGTAAAGTATTATGGGGTCACACTGGACCTTAAACTTACCTGGAACAAAATGTCTCATTATGGATTTAGGGGTAACACTTTGAGCTGGCTTCAGTCTTACTTGACAAACAGAAAACGGATTGTCAAGGGCCACAGTGGTATGCCTTCGACACAGAACATCGAGCATGGAGTACCCCAAGGGTCAGTGCTTGATCCCCTGCTATTTTTGATGTACATCAATGACCTAGCTTACATCGACATTAATGCATCAGTTACATTATTCGCTTATGACACTACCTCTTGTGGCTAGGAACAGATAAAGTGACCTTGGAAGAGACGATTGGTAGAGATATTCTCAAGATAAAGCAGTGGTGCGACTGCAATAAATTAACATAATCTCCTTTAAGTGTTCGGTCACAAACATAAATCTAAACGATGATCCACTTGAAGAACATATCGATAACTTGCGGAAAAAACTAGCCTCAGCATGTTATGCGTTGAGGGTGGTTCGTGATGAATTGGGCCATGACATTGCAAGGGATGTATACTTTGCACTTGTGGAGTCGCATCTCAGATACGGTGTTCAGTTCTGGGGGTTTGCCAGTGGTCGACTTATAAATTCAGTTTTTACTTTGCAAAAACGAGCTGTTCGGCTTTTGTGTGAAGTCGCTTCTAGGTAGCACTGCCGGCCTCTGTTTATCCGCGAGGGACTACTTACATTGACTTGTATTTTTATTTTATTGACGGTGGGGATGGCCTACAAAAAATATAAAGGTTCTATTAACAATAATGACGCCAGGATAACTAGGTTCAACAGCAACAATTTGAGTATATGCATTCCAAGAAGTGCATTGACAAAGAATTCTATATTATATGAGGGGATAAAAATATATAACTGCCTGCCGCTTGAAGTCAAGTGCCTCATCAATGATGACCTCTTTGCTAGACGGGTGAAGCAGCTTCTGCTCTTGAAGGCTTATTACTCTCTGGAGGAGTTTTATATGGATAGGCTCTAACTTGATTGCTTATCAGTCATTTACGGGTACTTGTGCAAATTGTGTCTGTCTATGTCTTGGCTCGTCTATTAACTGTGTCTGTGCCTCGGCCAAGTACTTTTTATTATATTAATTAATTTGTGTTTTTTTTTCTCTCACTGGTTTTGCTTATGTGATTAACATTTTGAGAGTCTTTCTGCAAAGCACTTGTTGTCCCGTATTTGATACTTTACCATGAGGTCTAAGTTAAGTGTTTAATAATTGTTCATTAATAGTTCATTATGTTTTTATATTCTAGTTACCATATGAGTGTTCGTACTTACTTATTGTTTTGCTACTATTAATGTGATATTGTTGTTATATTTATTTTTAGTTCAGCTTTGTAAATGAGACCCTACAGGGCTTTTTGTACAACAAAGCATTTTTTGACTTTGACTTTGACAAGCATCTAGAAAAAAATATCTCTAAAGCCACAGCGGCAATCTGAACAAGCTGCAAACTATTTGGCAAGCCATGGGGCCGAGAACTAAAAGTGGTATATTGGATCTACCAAACAATAATAAAGCCCATGACACCGAACATTAACAAGAGACTAGAAGGTCCACTCTCAGTCGGCACTTTTGATGTAGCACTTACAAAGGCGAGACTCCAGATTTTAGACCAGGCGGGGTGAAACGTGGCACGAGACCTGAGCGGTTAACCAGCATTTCATCAGGTTCTGCGACGGGGAAAAGAGGGAAATGCTGGGGCGGGGCTTAGAGTGAACCTTCTAGTCTATTGTTAATGTTCGGTGCCCATAGTTACCTATGACTCGCTGGTATTGTGACTAAAAACCCAGCAGGTCACCGCTCG
>MU186394.1:37060-91215 GCA_016904865.1 Pissodes strobi
CAGGGCTTAAGTTACATTAGTAAACTCAATTATACAGACTAGTGCTGCCTCCCTGTTGCCCGTCTTCAAACCTCTCTGTCAAGGACGTCATCCTCATCTAAGTTGTGCGATGCCATAGTTTCTTTAATTGTATCATTCCCCGATCTTCTTGGTCTTCCCTTCTTTTTTTCTTCCTGGTGGTACCCACTGAAACAGCTTTTTTGGCTATCGATCATCCTGTATTCGCGTCAGATGCCCAAACTACTTAAGGCACCTTTTCTCGATACGTGCAAATACCGGTTCTTGTGCGTCCTTCTTCTAGCGTAGATATCCCAGCACTTCTTCGCAAGTAATCCATTTCGACTGCATTAACCCTTCTCTTCATATCAGACTTCATAACCCACATTTCTGAACCATAGAGGAGCACTGACTCAACGAGAGTTCTACCCAGGCGTTTTATTGTCTTCTTCGACAGATCTCTATCCCACCACAGACCATTCAAGCATCCAACAACCCTTTTGCCACTCTGAATTCTGCTTCTAATCTCGTCAGATCCCAAGCCATTTCTTGCAATCACCGCTCCCAAGTATTTAAATGTATTTACTTGATTTATCTGGATGTCATCGGTGATCAAAACTTCAAAGTTAGCATCCGTGTTTTACTGCTAAGTACTCGGTTTTTTAAGACTCACTTGTAGCCCTCAATTTGAGTATTCCTCATACAGCCTTCTTAGCATGAATTCAAGGTCATATGTGTCTTGTGCTATAATAGCCTGGTCATCCGTGAAACTCAGCGTGAACAGATAATCGTCACTGACAGGTACGCCCATACCATGGCAGCGTCTTTTCCAATTTCTGAGAGCTAGCTCGATATATGCATTGAAACGAAATGGGGACAGACTGCATACTTGTCTGAGTCCTTTAGAGGACTTAATATAGTCTGATAGTCTTTTGCCAAATTTTAAATATGACTCGTTATCCCTATAAAGCATTCTAATGGTCTTAATAATGCCTTTGTTAGCGCCCCGCGTATTCTAGGCTTCCCACAGGCGACATCTGGGGACTGAATCGTAAGCCTTCTCCAAATCTATGAATGCCGAATGCAGCTCCTGGCCAACTGCAACCTTCTTCTCCATTACCTGCTGAAGAGCAAAAAGATTATCTGTGCAGGATCGTCCCGGTACGCTTTGATTCTCACCGATAACATGACCCTGAGCCTTGCCTATAGCATCTTTGAGAAAAGCCTACACATAGAGCCATTAATACTCAATCCCCTGTAGCAGCCAGGATTGTTACTATTACCTTTCTTGAAAAGTGACACAATATATGAGGTCTTCCATTCATGTGGGATGTAGTTCTGTTGACAGCAATGGTTTATTAGGTCCGCGATGCGACGATCAAGTTAAGTTTTGGGCCCCCATATTTTAACAACTCGGCCGGAATTTTTCCAGGTCCAGGTGATCTTCCATTTTTCAACCTTTGAAGGCTTTCTGGTACCTCTCTGACATTAAATGACATATACTCATACTTGTCTTCACTAGCATCTTAATTATTTATAAATGGTTCTCTCTGTTCCGTAAGTAGGTTGAGGTAATGTTATCTCCACTTTTCCATGGGTACTTTTTGAGTCACTCTATCTACTTGATTTGTTTTCATTCGCTTTATTACTTTTCAGACTTCTGCGCTTTGTGCTTCTTCTAAATTTAGATAAAAATTATTATTTTCCAAACCTGTCATTTCAACATTTTCTCCTAATTAAATCAAAATCATTATTTTCTAAAGGATTGTTGGAATTATTATAATGTGTATTATTCTGCTGATTTAATATATTTTTAGAAATGTTATTTTGTATACCTTCTGCCCCTTCTTTAAAAATTTTTGATCTTTGACTTAAAACTTTACTATTATCACTTAAAATTGCCGGTATATAAATATTTGACAAAATGTTCACTTTTCTACTTTCACAATTATTTATAATGGGTTGGTTTTCAAGACTGGGGACACTGAATGAATTAGAACTCATTTCAAAGTTTACCGACCGAACAGAAGAATAGCTTAAGCGTAAATGATGCTTCAGTCACTTTTATATGGTTGTGTTGATAAAGCCACCCTCCCTCCTGACTTCCAAATCTCCCCTTCGTAATTTTTCTTGATTCCTGACCTCCAAACCTCGGACCCCCCTCGGAGGGGGGTCGGTCTGAGAGAGAAAGAAAGAAAACAAAGAAAGAGAAGAAAATAGTAAAATAAAAAGAAGAAAAGAGAGAGAGAAAGAAAGAGGAGGGCGCAAGAGTGTGGCAAGCGCTAGTGAGTACCGTCGCATAGGTGGATCCGTACCCATGGGGGGTTAGAAATTCTATTATATCTTTGAAATATTATACCAAATGTGCATATAGTAAACAATATTTGACATACTAGTATTATTATGTTATTAAATCAGTACATAAGCAAACAAGATAGCTTTTTTCGTTAATAAATTATTTAAAATTCATTCGTTAATTTTTTTTTTATCATCAATCAATATGAGATAATCAAATTTTGTATCTATTTGAAGTATTCAACCAAATATGCATATCGTAAGCAGTAACTAACATATTCACTAGTAGGTGGTTACTTATTATAGTTAATGCAAAAAAGATTCAAATAGCTTTATTTAATATGTTAATATAGAAATACAATCGTTCACATTCAATTTTGTAAGTTAGGTTGTCTTTAATGGATAAATAAAAAATATTTAAATTATTCTGCGAAATTCTATTGTTGTTTTTCAAATAGCCACTATAACATTTTTAAATAGTAGTTAAATAGAATTCAAAATTTGTAAAGTTATTTTTTTATAGCTAATAGAAAAAAGATTAAATTAGCTTTATCTATTGTGGTACTATAGGAATATGACGGTTCTTCTATTTGAAGTATTAAACCAAATGTGCATATCGTAAGCAGTAATTAACAATTTCACTAGTAGGTAGTTACTTTTTATAGATAATGCAGAAAATATTTAAATAGCTTTATATTACATGTTCACATGTTAAAAAAAATTTTTTTTTTGATGTAACATAAAGCTGAATAGCATATTATGGTAGAATGGACGTATCCAAATACAAACATGAGAAAAACTAGTTGTAACACGTAAAGTTTTCTCGTTACATTTATAGAACCACATTTAATGTTACAATATCTGATGTGTATAAAAATATATTTAGGATTTTTTTAACCGTATATATCGACATTATTTAGTTTTACATCTACTAAACGTACTTTACATTTAAGCAAGACACAAAGATTAAAAATATTGACTTAAAATACTAATTAAATTTTATTTTTTCCTTTTATGAGGGGTCATATATTCTCTCTTCAAAAACCAGCAGTAATCACACATCATGGCTGGATCCCATCGTCCTTGATAGCGAATTTCCATTGTCTTAATATCTTGGTGGAATTCTTCACCCTGCTCGTCACTCACAGCTTCCAATTTTTTAGGAAAAAAAGACAGATGTGAATGGAGGAAATGAATTTTTAATGACATTCGGGCACCAAGCGATTTGTAGGCATCTAAAACTTCATTAACTAACTGGTGGTAGTTTGCATCCATATTGTTGCACAAAAATCCTCTTACAACACTAACAAATGAGTTTCATGCTCTGTAAAAGTTTCTTCTCTGTAAAATTAACGTCGTCCAGCAATTTTGGTCCAATAAAAATGCCTTCCTTTAATTTGGCATCACTTAACTTGAGAAAGACTTCTTTTAAATATTTGAATCCATTACCATCTTTATTCAAAGCCTTCACGAAATTTTTCATCAGCCCAAGTTTAATGTGAAGAGGAGGCAGAAGGACATATTTGGGGTCTACAAGAGGTCTAAACTTAACATTGAGAGATCCCGGTTGAAATTGATTTCTTTCTGGCCAAATTTATGTTATTAATGCTGATTTACTGCATGACTGTCCCATAGACAAAAAAAACAGCAATATTTTGTAAATCCTCCCTGAAGTCCCAGTAAAATTCCTATAACTTTTAAGTCCCCACATATCTGCCATTTATACGTGTTGTAGTTTATTTTATCCAAAACAGTGCGCATATTTTCATAACTTTCATTCATCGTTACTGAATGGGCAACTGGTATAGAGTTTTTTAAATTCCCATTTTGCAATAACACAGCTTTTAAACTGTATTTAGACGAATCTATGAATAAACGCCACTCAGAGGGGGAAGGCTCAATGTCAAGTTCCTGCATTAAACCATCAATATCAGTACACGAACACAACGAATTTTCTATACTGTAGAATGCAGAAAACGGAGCATTTCTATTTCTGAAATTCGTAATTTTTGTTTCGTTGGACAATAAGTTCCATTCCTGAAGACGGGAACCAAGAAGTTCTGACTGTTGCTTTGATAACCCTAAATCACGTACTAAATCATTTAACTCACTTTGAACAATTAAATGTGGCTCGCCGGAACTGGGACCTGGAGTAAAAGTAGGGTCGGTGCACTGTTCTTCGGAGCTGCCTGATGATGCGTTGTCTCCAGTATCTTTCAAAATAACATTTTGCGGATCTAAAGGTGCGATCGGCACCGGTACATCTGCATTATGAGGAACAGGTCGCATTGCAGACCGCAAATTTGAATAGTCGATCTTGTGCTCTCCCTTTTTGGAATAACCTTCAGTCTTTGTCAGGCAAAAATAGCAATCGTCTAAATGATTAGTGGGTTCTCGTCATACCATAGGGACTGCAACAGGCATGCTTTTTCTCTTCCCATTCATCCACTGCACCAATGATACGCTACAACTGACACAGCACACATGGGGAGCCCACTGCTTGTCTTGATCTCCAATTAAAACACCAAAATATAGCAAGTAGACTTTTTTAACACTTTCAGAAAATGGCCTGGCTTGTGATTTCACCATAAATTCTCCACAAATGTAACAAAATTTGTCAGGAGATATTTTGCAACTGCGGCGCGTTTTTTCTCGACATTTCCGTCCTTAAAACACTTTCTTATCTACACACAGATAACCTCTCACTTCGAAATTCAACAGACGACTGATTTCTAATCTTAAGTTTATATCTACTATTGTAAACAACACAGTTCAAGTACTTTTCCTGTTATAAAATGCATCCTTTGTAACCGTCCCCTCATTACATTGACTTCCCGCTCGACTACCTGCAAATGTAAATGGGTCTTATTGAGCTATTGAAAAGTGGTACGTGTTAGGGCTTTAGGAATATTTTTCCTATTATTAGAAGGGCATTTCCATTTTAAAAATAAAGATCTGCTTTGTGTTACTAAAATCTTGTCGACCTGTGAATCGTTCACATTCAATTTTGCAAATTAGGTTGTCTTTTATGGATAAATAAAAAATATTTAAATAATTCTGCGAAATTGTATTGTTGTTTTACAAATAGCTACTATAACATTTTAAATATTAATTAAATGGAATCGAAAAGTTATTATTTTCGTGTAGAGTTTTTAAAGGTCTGATAACAATGATATATATGTCTATCAACCTCTAAGATGGTATTGTTGTCTTTTTTAAAGCGAGAAGAGCCTTCAGAGTTGTACCATTCCTTGGAAATACTTCCATTGTAATTTTATCTTTAGTTTTTTTTTTGCTTTATTTTTTATGGCGGTGGCAGACACACTAACGGGAGATCCTATGGCACTCGACGAGCGGTGCTTGTGCGAAGATGCTGATTGACGCGGTTTTTGAATAGCAGTCGGTTGCAATTAGGGGGAAACCGATTTTATGGAAGTGAGCTCCATAGTGATGCAGTGCACTAAACAAAGGAATCCTTATAAAGGGATGTTCTAGGTGTTTCCAGTTGTACGACGAATGGGTGCGCTCTTGCCGTCTGCCGTGACTGCCTGACAGGCGTTGCTGGGGTCGGGATGATGCGGGATAAATCCTGGGAATATCTGCCATAAAAATATCTACAAAACTGGGATATTTCAGCCACATGTCTGCGGCGTTCCAGACTATCCATATCCCGGGTCAACTCCGGGACACCGACGAGACGCACAGCTCTCTTCTGAATGGAATTGAACAGCTTTAAGGTGTGCTTAGGCACCCAAGATGCGTAAGCAATATTCTAAGCACTGTCTTATTTGTACTTTGTATGGCAAAAGCAACTGCTGCAGTATATACAATTTTTTGTTGCGAAACAGTGCATCAAGCTTCTGTGCTATTAGCACTGTAGTCATGCCAAGACATATACCTGTTGACCGAGACTCCCAGTAGTTCGATTGAAGAGGATGAAAGAGTAGTCGATCCTGCCATAATCAATTCAGGGCCCGCCATGTTGGATTATGTTTTATTGTAATGGAGTACAGATTTGTATAAAATACTTCGACAGCTTGGCTAATATATCAATATATTATTTTTCTCGTTGACACTTTTAAGCCTAATACTTTCATTTTGCAATTTTGACTGTTGGTTTCCTCTATGATCTTAGTATTGTCACTTCTTACATCTTTGCCTATGCTTTCTTGACATATTTGTTTAGTTCTTTAAAATTTTCTGATATTTTGTCTTCTCTTGTTTGTCTTAACAGTCACTTTAAAGGTATTCTCAGAAAACTTCGGATCTTTTTGATTCTTTATACGGGATCATATCTTTTCAGTTAATGATTTTGCGTCTTTCGTAATTCTTCCGGCAACCCATTTGGTGTAGTGTTTACATTGTTATTAGTCTCGCTTGAAGAGCTTTTTGGTATTCGTTTGTGTAATTAGGTAACGCGAGCGTTGTGTTTTGAAGAGATGTCTTCACTGGTTTTTGATGTTGAATTTTAAATTTACCTTTACTCGCCTGTAATCACTTTCGGCATGAAATCTGTATAAGATACCCATATCTGTGTATAGCTTACTATTGTTGGAAAATATAAAAGCAATTTAATTTTTCGTGGTGTTGTTCAGACGTCGCCATGCCCATTTTCGTTGTTTAGATTTTTTAACAAGTGTATTTACACAGTACATACTTTATAATCAAGTCAATCTCTTTCAATTTTTTTTCAACTACAGGAATTTAAAAATAATGTTAAATTTGTGTTTTGATTTTCTTATTGACCAGCAGTTTACATTAAAATGTGAATTTGAGCATTATTCGTGAAATTAGCTTAATATATTGCCGAAACATATCAAGTTATTGAATTTTAGGGTTTTCAATATTTTTTTCAGCGACTTATCCTGATTAAATTTTTGTGGGAAATGCTTTTATCTAACTAACTAACTAACTAACCCAAACTATTTTGTATTTTTAGGAGGAAAAATTGCAAACGTTGCACTGTACGATTCTCTGAGAAACAAACTGGAGTTCAACTGCATATTTTGCAAAAGAATATTGTGGAAAAATGGACAGGCGCCTATTGCTCAAAGAATTTTAAGAACAACGTTAGGTATAACTTTCAAATTTTGGTATAATGGAATGCGTTAAGTTGATTAAGAATTAAACCGGACCGATTGTCAAACTTCTTTAAAATATATAAAGCTACAAAGCCAAAATTATGATCCCGGTATATTTTCAGTCAGGAATCAGGAATTAACGTGGCAATCATGGAAAAAGTAAAAAAATAGATTACCATAAAATAATTGATCGGAATTTCCGGTAACCATTAGATAGAAACCTCAGGTAGAAGCAAATGTGCGAAATTATATTTAGTCTGTCTACGTCACAGTTAGGAGGCTTTGAAAATAACGTCATGTTGAGATTTAAATAATTAAAAAATTAATATTAAATTCTATTATGCTCGACATATCTTCGTGATGAAACCTACCTCGAGATAAAATATGCTCTTAAATTTTCCCCACAAAATATATTTGAATACTTATATGTTCATACTTCATCAACAGACTCATTTCTGTGACAGCAGATACTAAAAATTAAAATCAATATTTTTGAGTGGTGTGGAGCAATAATAGGTTAATGACAAGATATTATGCGTTTCTATAATAATAGACAATATTGTCAACTAACATAAAATCATACAGTGGAAAGTCTGAACTTAACCTTGAATCGCAATTATAAATTGTTGTTAATTAAAGTATAAACTGCTATGATTACCCTTGTTGACAATTCAAAACAATACTCGAATTAGAGGTTAAAGTGTGGTATAAAAAGCTGTGCAGCAGCCCATACCGGCAGACTTTGATCTCCAGTGCGAACTACCGAAAGGGAAAAGCCCCTCTGGCAGATCAAAGCTCTCACTTTAAAAAAGACCTATGGGTGCGAACTACCGAAAGGGAAAAGCCACTCTGATCAGGCACGCCTTAAAAGTGAATCAGTGAAAATTAATAACGCCATAAGGCAAAGTTCTGTTTAAATTAACTACGAATAAAAAGTAAACTACGTAACTAAATATTCAGACAGTTCAAATAATCTATCCGCCCGTAAGTCTAATTGTAACGGTCCTTCAGGTTAACTTCCCAGCTCTTTCGCTCTTTGCTGCTAAATGTGACAAGTGGTGGAGGAAGCCGTTTCGACCCCCGTACACAGGACCAAGGATTCGTCAAGGAGATACGCTTTTTTCAGATAGACCCCTGATCCAGCTAAAAATAACATTTTGCATCAATCCAAGCAGTCTAAATCTTGTATAAGAGTGGTGACCCACAAGATCATTTTCTGTACCAGTTTTCTTTGAGATTTTTTGGAAATTATAACAATTCGCCTTGTTGACCATTTGGTGTAAGCACCAGTATTATATAGCCATCTTCTTTTAAATAAATCTTACAACTAAGGTCAAGCATAATACGTAATTTGCACATTTGGTCATCACATATTATCAATACAGAAGAACATAAGATACATCTAATAGTTTGCACCATAAGAAGTGTAAGAAAAATCAGTACATGCATAGAATGGACCAATGAACCAGCACATCACCAAGCAATAATCAGAAAGAAGATAAAGGAGTCAATAATAAAAATGAAGCAAAGAAATGTCAGTTAATTATGCGAGAGCAAAACAAGCAATGGCAAAATATAAGAAAGAGAATAATCAAAAAAAAAAAAATTAAGAGTAGTGCCATTATGGACAAAAAAATGGGTGTGCAGTTAGAAGAACAACTTCGAGCAATTTTTGGTGAAAAAAGTTGCATAAAATTAAAATTTTAAACGCGCGTAAGAATCACAAATACCTTAGATAATAGAGAAAATGACAATTAGTCGGAGGAACAAGCAAATAGAAAAAGAAGTAGAAGAAAGAAGAGGTTTTCAAGAAAAACTAAGAAATGAGAATCTACAGGGCGTATAAGGGATTTTAAATCCAACGGATAAATACCTTACAGGAAAAATCACAAGTCAGACACTTGGAAAGCAAAATATACGAGGAACTAAAAGATGAAATTAGAGTTTCATAAAAAGTACATATCAATAGGAAATACAAGAAAATATTAACCCAGTGTTTTAAAGATGGGTATCTCCAAATATAGGGAGAGTTATACAATGCTATTATCTAAGGTACTACGATAACAAAAACTAAGTAAATACAAAAAAAAAATATATAAAAATTAAGTAAAAAGTAACCAGAAACTAAGTTTAAAGTAACAAGAAACTAACTAAATGCAATGAAACCAGAAACTAAGTAAGAAGTAGCCAAAAACTAAGCAAATACAAAGAAATCAAAAACTAAGGAGCAAGCAGAAACTAAGTAACTAAGAAGAGGATTCAGAGGACACACACGACAATAGTACAGAGGATACGGAGGATACGAATATACAGTTAGTTATACAAGAGGCAAAAAAAAAGAAAAATATAATAAAAGTAAAAATAGTGAAAATATAGACAAAAACGATGATAAGGACTTCGAAGGAATACTGTTGATGATTTTAGGGAAAAAATAATGACAATGCACAAAGTATCTACAAACCCAATGATAAATACCTTACATATTAGGGAAAATCATAATAAGACACTTAGGAGTGGGAAAAAAGTAGCATAGAGCATTTAGAAAAATATAAGATACGTTTAAAATGGAAACTATGCACTTAAAGTAGAAAATAGAGTACGTAGATATTCGAATGCAAAATAGAGTACACTGACATTGTATATACTTAGAATAAAAAATATAGCCACATAGAAAAATATGAGAGACACTAAGAGAAGCAAAGAGAGATATATTAGAAAAATGGAACTAGAATTTGGAACGCAAGTGTTATTGACAACTATCTAAGGTACTAGAGAAAGTCATAATAAAAACATGAAGGCGTCCAAATAGTTGATATATAAAGTTAATATAGAGAAAAATGAAACTAGAAACGTTTAGTTAATATATGTGAATAATAAAATATAAATGGAGAAATGAAACTTTAAAGTTATAAAGAGAACGCAATTGTTTTCGATTAATACCCTACAGGAAAATACATAGAAAAAGATATGAGCGTTTCAAGTGAGAATAAACTAGAAGAAATAAGTAGAAGAAGTTTAAAGAGAAACTAGGTAGAAAACGAGCTACTGAGAAAACATATATGCATAAGCGATATGTAAATGGACTTAGGTAGTGATGAATATCTCATCGAGAAAATCACAACACTTAAGGGCCACGGAGCATTGAACGTTTAGAATATGAACATAAAAAACTAGCTGATAGATTAGAAATACTTATACTAGTAGAAAATAAGATTTAAATGGTGTAAAATAATTCATACATACAAGGCTGAATACATATAGAATATAAGATATAAACAGTATAACATAATTCGTAGAGCAGAAAATACTTATAATATAGAATAGTGAATATAATTAAAAAAGTTCATCATAGACATATAATATACATACCAAGACTCTACATAAGCGCAACAGGATCCGGATCTTCGTGCAATGTACTAGAAAATAAAGGCAGCGTCACGATGTCCAAAGAAAAAAAAGGGGGACCTTGAAAAAAAAAATGTTGTAAAATAATGCAGTGAAAGAAATAAAGGCAAGACACTCCGTCCACACAAAAGGTGTATATAGTAAAATTAAGACACATAGAGGGAACAGTAAAAAATTATAATAATATAATAATAATGGGAAAAATAGAAATGTACACAAGGAGGAAATACTCTTCTTAAACTCAATTTCCTAGAGATCGTATAGTTTAGCTAGAGACAAGACGGAGATTACTAGATAGAAAAAGGACGAATGCAAACTTTTAAAATGTATGGAGGAAGAAACAACAGCTTTATAAATGAAAATAAATAATTTAATTATGAGATAACTCACCTAAGGGAGCCTGCAAGTTCCATGTACCACAAAACTATTTCACGAGGACTCAGTGAAAGATCTGACAGCTTACCGCGCAATAAGATGTCATCGGTCCTCACTAATGGTCATCACTGAGATTGGGGATGATTAATATATTGTTATGCATCCAGGGGAGGACATGGAATTAATATGTATGGAACTGATCACTCCAATAGAGAGCAATAAAACGTCAGCTACAGGTGCACTAAGAACAACATCAAGTAAAGAATTGCTACAGAAATCATGCAATCGGAAAAGTCATCAAATAATTACCGCGCAGTATCATGGTTATATCGAACAGTATCATTTACAGTAATAGTAATATACATAACATTTCACAACCTCAAGCCAACACTACCCCTATTAGCAACCCTTGTACATACACTAAGTACAGCAAATGAAATCATGCACGATATACTATTTATAATAACATGTAGCATTTTTCCAATATTCCTAATATATCTATTATTTAAACCATAGAGATAGTTACGCAATACGACCAGCTCCACCGGCACAAATCACTCCCCTACACCACAGGATGGATATACTTTAAGGCTAGCAAATCAAAATTCAGACGGTAGCCTAAACTGCATATTTCACAAGATTGCGGCAGTCGGCCCGAGTAATGGAACATCAACATGACCTGCCTATCATTTCTGCCGACTATGCCCAGTAGTATAAAATAATTTATAAATAATAGCTTAACTATAATTAAATTATCGTAATAGATTGGCTAAAATACGAATAGATATAGGACTGTCAGATATACATATGAATAATCAAAATAATAATTTTTAATCCTTTATAAGAGGGACTTACAATAAGTAATAAATAAGAATCTGAAATATGATGAAATTTTGGTATGAATAATCCAAATCTAATAATGAAAATAAAAACGAAAACGTCTTAAAATGTTTATTATAACTAAAAATATATATAAATAGTAGGCCGCCTAAATCTGATCACAACGGTCGATATTATTATTGTATTTGACAACTAAAAAATTGATTGATTGTTATTAAATTAGTTATTAGTTAATTATTTAAAAAACACCTTTATTTTGTTCCATGTAAGCAAAAAGCACTGGGTCAAGCAACATACAGAGTCGACAACACTTCAAGACTAATACCGGGTGGACCAAACTGAGCCAGGAGACGAAGCGGGCAACAAGTAAAAATAATGGACAAACTGTTGCAGCCAGCCAGAACGTCTTGGATCCACTAGAGACCAGTACGGACTGAATGTGATAGTAAAAAAGTGTTACTATAAGGTTGAGTGCAAAATGTAAAAAATATATATATGTAGTAAGGGAATAGCATATCTGGTAATAAACTCCGGAGGCCGTCGTTTTCTGGAGGAAGGGCATGTGTCAACTAACATAAAATCATACAGTGCAAACTTTGAACTTAACCTTGAATCGCAATTATAAATTGTTGTTAATTAAAGTATAAACTGTTGTGTTTAACCTTGTTGACAATTCAGAACAATACTCGAATTAGAGGTCAAAGTTTGGTATAGAAAGCTGTGCAGCAGCCCATACCGGCAGACTTTGATCTCCAGTGCGAACTACTGAAAGAGAAAAGCCCCTCTGGCAGATCAAAGCTCACACTTTAAAAAAGACCTATCAGTGCAAACTAACGAAAGGGAAAGCCCCTCTGATCAGACACGTTTAAAAAAGACCTATCAGTGCGAACTACCGAAAGGGAAAAGCCACTCTGATCAGGCACGCCTTAAAAGTGAATCAGTGAAAATTAATAACGCCATAAGGCAAAGTTCTGTTTAAATTAACTACGAAACACTTAAATAAGTAAACCACTTAAAGATTTCCACTAACTTTATTATAATATGACACGTGTTTCGACGGTAACGTCTTTTTCAAATGTTACCGTCGAAACACGTGTCATGTTAAAATAAAGTTAGTGGAAATCTTTAAGTGGTTTACTTATTTAAGTGTTTCTTAGTTATGGATCTCCATCAAGTAAAGGCTAATTCGATTAAATTAAATTAACTAGGAATAAAAAGTAAACTACGTAACTAAATATTCAGCCAGATCAAATAATCTATCCGCCCGGCAGTCTAATTGTAACAGCCCTTCAGGCTAGCTCCCCCTCTCTCTCGCTGCTGGTCGTGGTTGACATTTTCGCGAGGAATATCCCAGGAGACTTACGAGATATGCATTCCCGAATATTATGGTAATCCTTACAACCTTCCATACTCAACCTGAAGTTAATAAACAGAGCCTTTTTTACACCGAGTGTTTCTATCCATCTCTCCCAACTACCTATATCTGAGCTCCGTCTTCTGAAAGGGCACAGCGCAACTACTGCAACGAAATCAGTTCCGTAGGCAAGAAGCGGTAGGAGCGTACATGTGACAATATGCTAATGACCAGGTTGCTTACAAACGATTATTAATTCAGTTAATTGCCATATGTTATTATCTCATGAACACATTAAGCTCCTTACTGCATTTCTTTTTGCAGTAACAATACCAAGAATTTTATTTTATACTACCATTGGAATCTCAGCTTTTGGAATTGCCTGTTCCTTGGTATTTTTATATTTCAATTTGAAATTTAGACAGATGAAGACTGTTAAGGTAAGACTCAAAATATTTATAGGTATTTCAAAGCAATAGCATGCTCTTGCTATTTGCATGCAGTTCAAGTAAAATATTGTTTAAATATCTTAACTGTTTCTTATTTATTAGATAAAGTAGGTAACAAAAGTTTGTAATATATATAACAAGAGATTAATTACTGTAAAGTCTAAAGGAATCAACGTAAATGTATATATCAGATAATACTCTATAACCTTGTTAACCGATCAAAGTACCTGTATGTTACGGTATCTAAAATTACACTCAGGGTGGCTCTCGAATTTCTGAAGCGAAGGCTCAAGGCTTGTACAGACAATGCCTGTTTTCATGGGATCATCACAGCACAACACTTTTCTATAAATATAATAGTTTAGACGTATAATAATAAATAATAAAGCTCAGGACTAACGAAGGCAAGGCGCTTATTCCAAAAACCACTAATGCTAACTCCGTTTTTATAAAGTCAATTAACTCAATGGCCAAAATCAGATTTTCGTATTTATGAGGCGAAAGATCAAGAATATTGCAAGCCACGTTCAAATTCATAAATCATCAATATAAACATTATTTTTTTATAAATGAAATTCTCTAATCTAACGATCATAAATCTCAAGTTATTTCAGCTTTGCGAATATGTTTTTTTTCTGAACTCTGACTCTAGACTGTATCATTTAGTATTTGCGCTCTTTTTATATTAATCGCTTTGTAAGCAGAATCAAAAATAATAATTTTATCTGATTAAAAATAATATATACTTAACTAGTACAATAATATTGAAATTTTAGGTGCAGTTATTATGCACTTCTAATTATATACGATACACAGTGTTTGTGTATCGTGTTATTATAAACAATCGAAAACCATTAAATACACGGAAGAACCTATTTTTTGTCAGGATTGTATAACCCTCGCCTAGGGTTATATATGTATAAGTTTTATAAAATTCAATGTTACAAAAATGTAAAATAAGAGTGTTAATCTTATATTTATTTCTTAACCTCTTCGTGATCATAAAGACATATATATCCCCCGAGGCATTTCGTAAATACCAGTTGTACAAATCTACATTTAAAACGCGGTGAATTGGTACATTCTGGTATTTCGCTCCCTCATTTTCAGATAAATCCGGCAACTATGTTGCTTTTTACAGATTTTAAATGCTTTCTCAAAGGAAATTCATAACTCACTTCCGTTTTGTTCTTGGTAGAGGTAGCATCACCTAGTGTAGCGGCTCTTTGGTCGCCATTGGTGGACCTCGTGGCGAACGTTCAGAGACCTTTGTTTCTCCCCAAAGAAGAATCGGGTGTCCTAGCCAATTCAAAAGTTACAATTCAAAAGTTTTTGTTGTAAAAAATCGGTGGTCGTGACATGGTTTAGAATCAGACAAGGTCACGGTCGCCTCCTGAATGAGCTTGCGAATTGCGCATGTGCAGTAGAAGCCATTGTCTTTTGTCGTTCAGACAAAATGACATCAAGAAAGAAAGATATTCATAAATTATGATTGTTGTCAAGGTCAAACCGATGAGAGAGGAAACAATCTGGTATATATTTGTTCCAAAGGTATTTTTGTTTCAGTAAAAATGCTTTATCTAAAGAACAATTGAAGCATTCCTCAGCAATTTTTTAAAAAATAAATTCGATATACGAAATAGAGAACGAGAAAAACTCTTCGTTCAACTCTTCAGACTTCAGCTAAAAATATCCACCACAATAGCCGTGACTCCAGAGATCCCAACTACCAAACTGAAACTTTCGGGACCGAATCTGAAAACGATATCGAATCTGGAAACGAAGACAATGTCTCTAACTCAAGAATTGCAGGCTACCACGATGGAGCTTCCTCTTGGCCTCCACCAAATGAGAAACGCCCAGTGCTTTGGTCAAACATCGGTCCGCAGTTTACACCAAGACTCGTAGTACCATCGCATCGGCCACGCAATACAACATTTATGAGAATATCAAAACTAATGGTTCCAATTGTAAAATCTTCAAGAAATTGTGCCCTCCCAGTTTCTTTATTGTATTAGCATTCACAGATATGAAAGACTAGATATTTAGAAATTTGATACAAAAAAATCTACCTTTACGAAATGCCCACCGTTATTGGTTGTTCATCTATCATGTGTTACAACAAATTGCCATCCCTCAAATATTGGGTTTCTAAGTCATCAATGGAAAGTAACTGTAACAAAGAATGTATTGTTAGAAAGAGATTTACATGGTTGATATCCAAACTATATGCTAACTGTCCAAAAAAATCCAGAGGTAGCTGGTAGATTGTACTATGCAACGTCAATGCTGAAATGCTTCAAATATACGTTTTAAAAGTGCAGAACCAAAGCATCCAGTCACCAAAGCATTGACGAGAATATAACAAAATTGAGAGGAAAAAAACTAAAAGTAGAGGCTACAATATCAGCTTTTGGTGACCTTGACTCTGCTCCGTTAACAACATTACCAATAAGGAGAAAATTATTTTAAGCCAATGACAATGGCATCTGTTCACCTGAAATCGGCTGATGGTGTTTTGATTTTGACAGTTATTGACATGTGCTTGGATATGCGTATACAAAATCGATTGACAGATAGGCGATAACCTGGAGCGCTATTCTGTACACGCTTTCGAGAGCCGTCGATATCGGTAAGTGTTAGTTATCGACAGCCGTCGGTAAGTCGTACTGTGCGGCATTCTATATGCTCTGTTACCGACCGATATCGCGAATTCGAGTCGACGAGGATCGGTATCTCTACCGTGCTCTCGTCAACCCCACGGTGAACGCTACCGATGTTTGTCGAAATTGTCTTTCTGTGTAGATGTCGTATTTTGGTACGAATTGCGGATTATTTAAGTGAATTTGGACTATTTGTAGAGTGATTTTACAGTGTAGTGTCTAGTGTTTTATGAGGAAAGCATTGAGTGGCTTTCCATGTATTGGATTAGATGATCCCTCTGAACGATATTATAACGCTAATTTTTGCTGAAAGAACGAAAAAAATATATACATATATCTTTGAAACTTAAAAAAAAATGTTTAAACTCTTGCCCTATTTTTCAATGCAAGAATTGTTTCGCCAACCTACTGCTTAATTATCATGAACCTTAAAAAACAGAGGGTATTACATTCAGATTCGTTTTAAATTTGTGAGGCACTGCAAAATTGTGAGATTTTATACCTATAGCCTAACCGAACACTTAACAACAAAAACAAAGGACATCATCATCAATAAAGACTTCTAAAAGTTGTGTCACTATCTACTATCTTTGTATAGCTACATTTTCAGTCAATTCGCGCGCCAATTGCAACTTAAAAGTTGCAATTTTGGAGTGCCAAAACTATTTATGGAAAAAAAACTGGTCTTCTTGTTCCATATTATATACTTAGGTATACGTATATAATTTATTAGTATTTTAATCCCACATGTTAGTACTTAATAGCAAGCCACGACATAAGTAAAAAAGAAACTGGAAACACAGCACAAATTACAAATGAAGGCAAAAATTTAAATAATCTCTCCTCATTCTCGCATATTTGTTGACAAATCTCAACGGCTTGACGGTGACATTCACCTAATTCACCTCGCCCCAACGCTCATTGGCTGCATGTACCGAATCGAGTGACGTTTAAGAGGCGTCATTTGCGAACCGATATTTGTCGGTTGCATTTCCGAGCGTCGGTAACAGTGGCATACAGAATAGCATCGTCTTGATCCCGTCGGCCGCGCAACCGATGCCTGTCGGTAACATACCGATACCGACGACTGTCGATGCCGTGTACAGAATAGCGCTCCTGGTATCTCTGCGACCGACGGGTTATACATATGGCGCCATGCCTTGATGGACGTGCAAGTTATGTAGCTCAGATTAAGATTGATCTACGTCAGATGAGAAGAGATGATAAGAAGACACTTTAGTGAACAAACAATAACAATGTATATTTGTCAAAAACTTAATAAAGTTACACTGTACCCGATTACTAGAATGCGCATGTCTTTCTATAGAAGTATATTTTAAGTAGTTTATAGATCTTGGTCACTGTTTTATAATATAGTTTTTAAGAGTTGTGTTATGTTTTGTTTATGGTCAGATCAATTCAAATAAGTTTTTCAGCATATTATCCACATACTCATTTTGCTTAACTTCACTCAGCGTTTAGACTGACAGATTCTAATTTAAAAATATTTTTCTTAAAGTTTTGACAAATTTATCGTAGATTTGATTTTACTACTTTAAGTGGGTAACCTCAAGCTCATGTAGATGTTCACTGTGAAACTAAGTTTTATCTTGGTATTTAGGTTGCAGGCTAGAATCCTTTGATTATCACGTACGTGTGCACTGTGGTAGAATCAGGAGGAGCGCGAAGGTGAGAGACAAAGTCTATCGGACTAAAGGTCCGCTTAACTATTTATATAATACAATCTGCTGACCATTGTAGTGTAATGTTTATTACTGGTGTTAAATGTTTACAATGTTTACATAATATTTCAAGCTCAAACTTGGGACAGGGTAATATTTACTTAGTAGTTTACAATATTATGGAAAAGAAAATATCGAACCAGTAGGAACGTTGGGAGTACATTTTCTTCTGGAGTTTGCGGATGCTATAGAAAATCTCAGATTGTCGTGTGTTTTCGCAGATCCTTCACTTCAATTCGAATTATAAACATCGAGTGTTCGTCAGTTGGCATAAGAAACCGAAAAGATGTACCAAAAGAGGACACAAGGAGAACTGTAAATACCTCACTAATGAATCTGTAACAATATTCTGCAAATGGCATGACACGACAGAAGTATTAGTGTTAAGCAATTGCCATACTAACAGTCTTTCTAAACTCCTAAGCAAAGAAAAAGTTGCTACTAAACTTGAGGTTCTTTGCCAAGATGCTACATGTTTGACAACGAGTATATGGGTGGGATGAATCTCGCAGACCAAATGTCATCTCTTTATGATTTGAATAGAACATCATGCAAATGGTGGAAAAAAATAATTTTCAAACTAATTATAACAGCTGCTGTCCACATTTGGATCGTTTATAATGAGTTAAATAGAAGGAAGGAATCTGCTCTGACTAAATAAGTAAGCGCATATGATAAATACAAAACCCAATCCCATGTTCAAAAAGGATCCTTAGGAAGACCATCAAAAAATCGTATGCCAGTGGAACTCGTTGCCAAATATGTCAAGTACCACTATCTAAATTATACTTCACACCTTACCATACCCAAACCTAAAAGACCAATGGATCAAATATGTCCCATAAAGAACTACCATTGGGACATATTTGACTTATATCCAAAAGGGCGTTATGGTTAAAATTTCTCACTCTCACTCTTGTTTAGCTCTTTCCTGAGAAAGTGGTCCCAAAGAGTGAATCTGAAAGTTAAAACTTTGCTAGGCACATTTTTGTATTGAATAAGGTTAGCCTATACTTGATAGAAATGTATTTTAATGATTTAAGAAAGAGAAACCAAAAACTGTTCAGTGTTAGCCCGATACTACATGTCAGGAAGACACAGTAATGCCGAAACAATAATAATTGTCATTGTTTCAATAAATATAGGAAAGATTGAACAGTTTCTGCTTTTTCTAATAAACCATTTATAGTTTACCCACACAGATCATATGTTTATACCGAAATTCAAGAGCTTAGCTAATTGTGCCCGATTTGTTAATTCGTAAGTTGTGTTCTTCTGCAAATAATTACTTACAAAAAATATTAAAAGTTAAATTTTTGAAAGTATATTTGTCAATTCGCCTGCGTGAAAATTGTTATTATTGTTATGAAATTAAATAAAGGTTTTTATGATAGGAAATGCGGGAACATTAAAATAACCACAAAATACACATGCATATAAAGCAGGAGCATGCATTTCAATTTGAAAAATAAGTTCGATAAATATTTTCCCATTATTTATATCAGCGGCTGAGCATTCATGGCTTCATATTATGTTTAATTAATTTATTATAATTTTTAGCTTTCAAGCCCCAATCTCAATAATTTGACGGTAATGGGATGCATTCTGGTATATCTGTCCGTAATACTTTTCGGATTCCCTAAAGTTAATAACGAGACACAAGCTTATTTTGATGAATTATGTTTGGTAAGTATGAAGTTTATAAACTTACGCAGTCTAATATAATATTAAACATTTCTCGGTACTATGAAGCATTACTACAAAACAGTCTAGTTCCTTTTAAATGATTGGTGGCCAAACCGTCTAAAATACACTGACGTGCGAAAAAAGGGACGCACTTAAAATTTTGATTCAGTTGGAGGCTTCATAACTTTTGAATAAGTTGATCGATCGAACTAATATTTTACTTATTTTGTAGGTCTATTGATTTGGCAGAACATGTCTATAAGTTTTAAAGTCAAACTGTAAAAGGGCATTTTTGCCTCTAAATTAAAAACGCCTTGTGGATTTTATGAGCAAAAAATGTTTCTACAACTAAAATTTTCGAGTCAAATAGACTTTTCCCCATCTTTTTGCTTCCTTCTACCTTGCTTAATTTGCGAGCTACAGGCTTTTAAGCAAAGTATTATGTATGTGTATGTATACATGCCTACTCTAAACAGCATTGCAAGATCATATTTTTCTCATTTTGCTAATCATTCTTTTGAATTGTTATAGAGTTTGTCTAATTTCTGGTATTTTTTTCCCTAGGCCTGTCCGACATACGTCCCCATATAGCACTGCAGCCTGAACAGGCTTATTGTGCTGAGCCTGTGTGGTTTATGATAGCCACTCCAGTATTTTTGTGTCCTATACGAGGCCGTACAGGTCTTTTACTGGGTGTTTGATTAGTATCTCTGGGTCTATATTTGGTTGCCCAAAGATGCTAAGTCTCCTGCGGTCCAGTGCCTCGCAGTTGATCAGGATGTGTCTGGCTGTTTCCGGTTCCTTATTGCATAGTCTGCAGTTAAGGTCTCCGATATATAGACCATCCTGTTCAGGTGTACCTTTAGGGGTGACCGGTTATGATTCGTAACCGATCTCTGCTCATGTGTAGCAGTTTTCCGGTTCTTTTTTTACATGGTAGGCCAATAAATTCCTTTCCATGGTTTTGCTTGGGGATTTCTGACCAGTGGCGTCGATGTTTTTCTCGAACCCAGTCTTTGATGTGTATCCGGGTCATACTTTTTGGTATTCCCAGAGCCGGTTCCGGGCCGATTAGTTTTGTTTCTGATCCTCTCCTGGCGAGTTCATCAGCTTTTCCATTGCCTTCGATCCCTCTGTGTCCTGGCACCCAGATTAGTCTTACCGTATTCCGTTCTGCCAGGGTTTGTAGTTCTTCAAGACATTCCCACACCAGTCTTGATGACACTTCTTGGCTCAGTAGAGCTCTTAGTGCCGCCTGACTGTCCGACAATATTAGGATCCGCCGATTGTTTGTGGCCCTCCTATTATTCTCTATGGCGCACTGAAGTATGACGTATACCTCTGCTTGGAAAACAGAAGCATACATACCCAGTGCATAGTATTTGCTCTGACTTTGACTAGCAGAATAGACTCCTGATCCAGTACCAGTTGCAGTTTTTGACCCGTCTGTGAACCAGGTTTTGTCCTGCCTTCTGATAGCTGTTAGTCCATTTTCCTATTCGGTTCTACTTGGAAAGTTCACCTCGAATGATTTATTAAGACAGTATCGCTTTTGCATGTGGTCCGTTTTCATGTTTAAAACATCTCCCCCCACAAGATCAGCATTGCCATGTGTCCCGTCCTTCTAGTAACGGTGATTGTTTGCTGCAGTCTATGTACCCCCAGCCTGACCTTCCCCTTATCACAAAGTGTAGAGGCGGGAGGTCCAGGAGGGTCTCCATGGCCGCAGTTGGAGTGGTCCGTATTGCCCCTGTCATTCCTAGACAGGCGAGCCTTTGTACCTTGCCAAGTTGTGAAATCGCGCTTTTCGGTTGTGTCTTGGGCCACCACACCAGAGAGGCGTATGTTAGGATAGGTTTTACCACCATTTTGTATGTCCCATACATCATGTCTGGTCTTAATCCCCATTGTTTCCCGTGTAAGCGTCTGGTAATCATGAGTGATGCCACCGCTTTTTTGGTGATATTTTCCAGATGTCGGTTCCAGGTAAGTCTCGAGTCCAATGTTACCTACCCCTAGATACTTTACCTCATTCGAGATCTGTATCTTTTGTCCTCTAAGTCTAAGTGGTCCTAGATCCCCCACCTTGTGACTTCGAGTAAAAGCTACGATGTTAGATTTGTTGGAACTAATATTTAAACCCTCCTAATCTACCCATCTTGTAGTCCGGTTCAGAGCATTTTGCATCTGCTCTCTAACCGTTGAGTTAAATTTGCCTAGGGTGATGATGACTATGTAATCAGCATATCCGAGTGCATAGTGTCCCCCATCCGTGAGCGCCCTGAGTAGGCCATCCATCACCAGGATCCACAGGAGCAGAGATAACACCCCGCCCTGCGGACACCCTCGATGCACCCGAGCCACCAGCGCGCTTCCAGCGACGGTTGCTTCTACCAACCTTCCCCTCAGCATGGAGTTAACCCACCGACAGCAAGTGCCCGAGGGATCTGGTTATTAAGTCAAAGGAGGTGTTGTCAAACGCCCCCTCCACATCCAGGAAGGCGGCCAGCATCACCTCCCTGTTTTCCAGTGTATCCTCCACCCTGTTGACCAGCTGGTGGAGTGCTGTGCTGTTTCTGTTGACTTACCTGTCTGGTAGGCATACTGGTCGGGGTGAAGTGGGCTGTTTACCAATACACCGTCCCTAATATGCCTGTCCACAAGTTTTTCAAGTGTCTTAAGTTCAGACTTATAGGTCTTAGGGACTTTGCCGTATCCTGTACTGTATTCGCAGGTTTCGGTATACACGTTACCCTAATGTGTCTCCAGGCTTTTGGTATATATCCAAATGCTAGGGTGCTTCTTAGAATGCTGCAGAGTATCCTGTACATTAGTTCAGTTCCTTTCTGTAACATTATAGGGTAAATCCCGTCCATTCCCGGGGATTTGTATGGTTCGAATGTGTTTATTGCCCACTCGATTTTCTGATAGTTAATCACTTCCTTCGAGGTCTGCCAGTAATCCCTGGACGCCCTTCGAGGTTCTGGCTCAGTCCACCCCCCTTGAGCATGATCTACTATCTGTGAGCCGGGAAAGTGAACCCTTAGGAGTTCCTTGGCCGTTTCATCTCCCTTATTGGTATATTCGCCAAGATCAATCTTTAGCGAATTTATTGGGGTTTGGGGGCCTCTTGAGAGAATTCTTTGAAGTCTAGCACATTCTTGAGTACTCTCTATCTCCTCACAGTACTTCCTCCAAGACCTTCTCTTGGCTCCCCTCAGCTCTTTGTTGAACCTGGTCAGTGTAGTTCTATATACCTCCGACTGCTCATTTATTTTTGCTTTGTTAAAGTCTTTTCTAACCTGCCTTATTAACTTCGCAAGTTCCTCACTCTACCAGGGCATATTCCTGGTGGATTTCCTTGTTGTAAGAGGGCAGTTGTCTTGGAAGGCAGTGATGATTGCGTCATTGAATTGCTCCACAACCATCTCTAAGTCTTCCGTGTTCCTTATTGTCTTCCTGATTAGCGGAAGTCTATGTTCTAGGTCGGCCGCATATGCTTCCCAGTCCGTCTTCCGAGGATTTCGATAGGTAGTAGCAGTTTTTTCCGCTGTTATATTAAATCTGATGTATCTGTGATCCGAACAACTTACCTCATCAGATACATGCCAGTTTGTGATGTAATTACTCAAATAGTTTGAGGCTAGTGTTACATCTATGACCTCCTTCCTAACTGTGTTAACAAGGGTAGGTTTACTCCCTACATTAATTATGTCTAAGTTATTTGCCATAATATATTGTAGTAATGGCTCACCTCTATTGTTGGTGTTGGTACTTCCCCAGATTGTGTGGTGTGCGTTAGTATCACAGCCGATGATCACCTGAGTCGTCCCATTTCGCCTACAGTGTCTCACCAGCTCTCCCACACTCCTGGTTGGTGTTGATTCAGGATCATCGTAGGGCAGGTAGGCCGATCCGATTATAATATCCCTCGGCCCGGTACCCTCAATGATCCTGATTTTGGCTACCGTCAGGTCCCTAGAACAAAAGAGAGTTAACGACAGTATATTAATATGTTTTTTCTACTTCCGTGCGTAAAGTATTCACTTTACGCACTCTCTAAGAATCGTAAAATAGGTCTTTTTAATGTGCAGTGCGTAAAATAAGTTATTTTACGCACTAGTGCGTAAAGTAAATCTGACATATTTTTTGACATTTAGGGCAGTGTGTAAAATAATATATTTTACGCACTAGTGCGTAAAATAACTTATTTTACGCACTAGTGCGTAAAGTAATTTAATAATATTTTTATTTTTTCATATATTTTTCGGTAGTAGAAAACATTTTCTATGCTATTCATGTGTAAAGTACCTTTTATAATTCCCATTCATACAAAAAGGATCACTTTACACACTTGTTGCATAAATAACTATTTTAATTAGCATACAGGTCGGAGGCGTGTCGGTGGATCTACTATAAATCAGTGCCCCAACGATTCCACTCAGACCTGTGATTTTCCCATGTCTAATCCACGGTTCCTGTATCAGGGCAATCTCTGCGTCCCTCATAGCAACTGTAAGGAGTGCCGAGGCCGTCTTACAGTGCTGGAGATTTATCTGAATTACCCTGATCATTGCTGTTATTTTTTCCAATAACCCTGAAGGTAACACGTCCCAGTTTGTAGAATCCTTTAAACTGGGCCCTCTCCAGAGCTTTGAAAGACTTTTCGTCAATAGAGAAAGCCAGGATTTGACCTTCCTTCTCTATTTTCCGACTCAAAAGCAGCCATTCTTCCGTTCTTAGGTCTGGGTTTTGCATCCTAAGGCGGGTCCTGACGACTTCTGCTGTTATTGATTCTGGCTCGGGTATGAAAACTAGAATCCTCGGCCGTACTGGAAGATCCTTAGGGTCTACAACCCTAAGTTCTGCGCCCTTCCATAGTTGCCCAAGGGCTTCTACGCTTCTCCCGAGCCATTCTGCTGTTTGTAGGTTCGCGCAGGTCATCCATAGGAATCCTGCGCTATACGACGTTCTGATAAACTGTGGAGGACTGTCACTGCTTGAAGGAACAGTATATAACGCCTCCACTAGAGAGTTTTGAATCAAGTCAGCTTGAGCCTGATCCAATATTGTGTCCGGATGGCGTCTGTGTATCACCGCCCGCCGGATTCCGCTAACCGCCTCGCTATATGGGCCAGTCATTGGTGTTGAACCACTCCTGGGTTTTTTAGCGTCGGTGTTTTTGGGTGGTGTCTGAGATTCAGATCGAGGTCTTTTAGTACCCTCCATCTTCTTCTCTTTATTCGCCACCTTCTGCTTTTTAGGGGGTTTTTCTGCAGTCCATGTCCCTGCAGCTATCTTTTTTTCTTTCATGAGTCTTTTCTCTTGAGTACCAGAAAGTCTTTTTCGTTCGAGTCCGATACTTTGTATCCCCTTCGAAAGTTGATCAGCGTCTTTATTTCCATCCGCTGATGCTTTGGATGTGGAGGCTTCTGTTGAAACAGGTACCCCATGGTTGGAGCTGTCAGAGTCTGATGTTACCACCTCTTTGACAGTTGAGTTGAGAGTATCCGAGAGAGAGTCAGAGTCTGACTTCCTACTCTCATTGGTTTTGTTTTTGTCCTTATGGTCCAAATAGTTCCCACGAGTATGGGGGAAGTAAATAGTCCACTCCAGCGGAGCCCCCTGCACCGGAGTAAGGCTGGCTACTCTGGGATTTCGCCCGGTTTCCCAGAGGCTCCGTTTGAGACGGTGCTCCTCCGCCACCATGCACCCATCGGCACGGATCACTTTACACCTTGGGTTGGGTCTGATTTTGAGCTATCCTTAGCTTCGCCGCATATGCGGCTACTGAGCCCACCCCACCAACGACAAGGTCTCATAGCTCTTCGAGGGGGAATTTCTGGTATAGTCAGCGATATCACGTAAAATAATATGAAGGATCGAAGAACCGAATCGATACCACAGAAGATCTGGTTCTGGACATCACGAAAAAAAAACGGATCATTATAATCGCTTTATTCAATGATTAAAACCATTGCCTTAGGTTTTAGACAGCTACAGTATACGGTCTTGAGTTAATGTGCATGAACACGATACCGTCTCTATTATTATGAGCAAGTAATAGAACAACGTGTTCGTTTCGTAGAAACTCGCAAAGTTCAGTACGAACTTGCAATACCATTACACCAAAGCGCCGTTTTTCGTTAAACATAGAGAGGACTGCTAAAATGCATAAACTACACCTAACCTAAATATCACCCTGTCCTAAGTTTGAACTTGGACTTGGAAAATATTATGAATAACGCAAGCGATTATAAACCTAATACATGTAGCGATTAGCACATTTTATTATATAAATACTCCAGCACACCATCAGTTTGGCAGACGTTGTTTCTCACCTAAACCAGTTTCCTGCAGTACACATGTACGTGGGGTCCGAACTTGCAATCTTATTCCCAACCCAAACTTGAACTTCGCAGGACACACGTTCGTGGACTTGGGGGTTGCCTACTTAAAGTAGTAAAAATAGAATCTACGATAATTTTGTTAAAGTTCTAAGAAAGATAACTTTCAAGACGTTGTTATTATTTTTAACTGTAGTGCTTTCTTTATCATCTCTTCTCACCTGACGTAGATCGATCCCGAAACTGAGCTGAGCAGGTTATGAACATCAACCAAGGCGTGGCCTCATAGCATATATTAAAAGACCTACAATATTCTATTGATGATTTACTCGATCTTCCCACACAATTTGACAAACGTAGTTGCGTTTTATTCATAAATAAGACTGTGGCACATTCCCCAATCATGTATGTTTTACAGAAGTCGTGCCGAGTTGCACGATCTACTGAAAATTGATTAATTCGAATTTTACGTACTTTATCAAGGGCTGGTTGGCTTTTGCAGCTGTCTGAAACCGACTCCTAAGGTATTGTAGCAGAATAAGGCAAATTTTAAAATTGATTCTTTTTCTGCGATACTGATTCGTTTTGCTGTACGTTTTGCTAACTTTATCAGAAATTAGGCAAACTTTAAGACAATTAAAAAAACTGATTAGTAAAATGAAAAATAAAACCATATATGCTGTTTAGTCTGAGCCTATAACGCACTACTTTGCTTAAAAGCCTCTAGGGAATCACCATACAACAATAAAATTGTGAAAAGCCCATTTCATTTTATAATGATAGTTATAAAAAATTTGCTGCCCATAACCCAACAGGGAAAAAATCGCACTGTTTATTTTGTCTGAAAAGCTTATAAATATTACATTATCAATACATTCGATATATGTTCTGAAATGCCGAAGGCACCCACAAAATAAAAAAGGCGTGTGCTTAAACCCGCACGACAGAAGTGAAAACTTCCGCAGAGGAAAATTAAAAACAGTTCACACGCGGTTTTTTTTTTATGTTCGGCACACAAATACTACGGTAGCGGTCAAACAAGAATACGAGCAGAGGATGCTTAGAATCACTGGGATGAACCCAGCTACTACAAAAAAAAAACGAAACTTGCATATCATAACACTGTTATCCGGCTAGAAAATTAATTAATTAAGTGGGACGTTTTGAGATTATGTGGAGTCCGAAGAAGAGGTGAAAGCTAGATAGGTATTAAATAGGATCATCTACTGCACTAAAAATCAGAGAACAATACCCTAGTTAACACAAAAAGCATAAACAACAAATACTTAAAATCGATAGTGTAGGCCCTAGAGTCATTTATGGAATACTCAAGATTAGCGAGAAGTATAACATTAAAATCATTTAAATATATACACCTACTACTTACCAGAGTGACCAAGAAACTGAAGCCTTCTATGAAGACCTCTATGGAGCTGTGCAGCAAGGTCTAACATACTACCCCTTCCTGATAGACATAAAATTAATTAAATCCATCCCCTATGGATATAGAGAAAGAAACAACAGAGGGAATATGCTCTTAGAATTTTGATGTACCACGGGCTATACGTAACGTGCTCCTGCTTTAAGGAAAATGATCCGCGTTAATAGACATAGGCAAGTCCAGATCCCGAAGCTGAATTTTTTTTATTAGGATTATATTTCAGACCATAATCTACATAAATCACGTTTAATGGGGAGATAAAAGCGCATCAGCTTAACGAAGGAAAATTATTATCCGCATCCTGATAAACGGATCCGTAAATTACGAATATCATGCTGCAACTAATCGGCATGTCAGGACATATTTTACAGAACTAATAAGTAGTCACGCGTTTTCCATTATTATCTATTCACTACAAATTGTTATTAAGGTTACATTATGTTGCAACCAGACAAAAAGTCCCCGCACTCTTCTTATGGAAATATGTCCACAGTTAAATTGTCTGTGGTCATGTGGTTTTCGATATCCTGATTAAAACTTATCATTTCGCAACATAGTTGCCAAGTTTAAGGCAGAAGCAATTTGGAATACGATACACTTAGTATAAACTTTTTGGATACAATAAAATACTTCAAAAAAACAAAAGGCATATAGAAAAGGTTACGTAAAGTAGACATTTAACCAGAGGTTAGCGTCAGACAATAACAATATTGTAATAAATAATAAATAAATACAAAGAGCGCTTTAAAACTCCACCTACCGTATAAACTAGAATGCACACTTTTTTGTGTGTTATGTAATTTTCTAAAACTAGATACAAAAATACATTATAAATAAAAAATCATTTATAGACAATTTGCCTGTGATGTCCTCATTTCTATGTATAAGTCATGAAGCGATGAAATCTGGGTTGACACACTTGCTGTAAATAAATATGGTTGCTAATACAATTGGGTAGAAGTGGCGTTTAATATATCCTCAATAATTGAAATTAGAATCCATTTCTAAAAGAAGTGATTTACATGAGAGAAGGGTAAGTGAAATAATATGAAAAAAATATAGTGAATCGTGATTTTTTTAATCTCGACTCTTCACAGCTTCGCTGAAGACTGCTTGAATTTAAAAAATGCTCAATAATCATCAATTAGGTACATGGCAAATACGCAATCAACATTCAAACTTTTAGCGAATGACCCATATTTACGAAGACCAGGAAATAATAGATATTGCAGAGGCTAAACGTCATAATATTGTTCCATATTTACAACTTGTTAGTGAAATGAGTAGAATATGCATTAATGACAACACTTCTATATTAAGAGAAATTAAAACAAGGGAAAATGATCCGAAGTGCCTGAAACGAAATATTCTTACCAGTTTTAGAACTCATTTGGTTTGCGTCGATGAAGAAAATACAATAACGCATGCCATAAAATGCCGTGCTAACATTTTTATTTCACAAAACATTTATGTGCCAGAGCATGCACGATGTTCGGAACATCCTTTGGGTGAAAAAGGTTTCTTACTTCAGCCTGTTTTTCCTGGATTGCAATATATCAATACACCTTACATCATTAAAGGACATGCAACTTTTAAGTTTTCTACAAGAACTTAGAAACACACAAAACGATAAGCGAGCTTATAATTATATTGATGAAAATAGTTTTTCAGATAAAGAGTTTCAATATATATTTTCTGTAATAAAAGAACAATTTAGAGAACTATAGGGTTATTGCGATTATATATCTAAAAAAGATTTACTTGCTTTTCTCTCTAAAGTGAAAGGACTTTCTGCAGATTACTTAAAGATTATTTTCAACTTTATTTCTCGTGAAAATGGTCTTACAATAAGTAGAATCCGAATATCTCTTCTGCAAAGTATTGCGCCGAAAATATAGTCATGAAGGCAATAACGAGGAAGCAATACAGAAACCGGCATGTTACAGATTTTGCTAAAGCATTATGTAATCCACAACCCGATGTAAGAAAAGCAATTGCTTACACTGATGGAACTTATTGCGTCGTTGAGAAAAGCACTAGTTTTCAGGTTCTTAGAGAGTCTTTCTGTGTACATAAGAGATGCCAACTAATTAAACCAGTCTTGACTCTAGCCCCTAATGTCTGCATGCTGACAAATACGAACCATATTTTTGTCAGTCATCCAACAATGACGCAGCAATTCTCCGAAATGAATATGGAACAAATGCAGTGGCTTCATTTAACATTTTCCAAGTATGTCTTGTTATTTTTGTAATACAATAGGCCTCGATAGTTATTTTCAAATCTTGCAAGCATGTATATTTTAACTACTATTGGTTGTTGTAATTTTCCGATCAAACAGTAAATCTCATAAGCCTCTATCATTTGACACTACCGAGATAAAACAAGACCATGGAAACAATTATTGAAGTTCTGTCCCCCCATTCGCAGTCAATCATTAATTTAAAAATTGGAAATTGGGCTCTCGGAAAAAATTTCGATGGTATATGAACTGTTCGGATGCTTTTACTGGTTATGAGCGCAAAGGAACCACTAAGTCAACGTAATGGATGCTCATTAAAAATGACGAGTCTCCTATATCCTACATAAACTTCAATATTTAGCTTGATTTTGATTTATTGAGTGATATTTGCAATAACGTGTAGCAAAACTTTATCGATTGGAATGTCCATAATTCAAATACAATATGGATGTTCAGCAATAGTTTTGAATAAATATAGTTTATATGAAAATGAACCTCCACTTTCAAGAGGAGTCTTCTGCAATACTATTCGTTACCACTTGAAACTGCATCGAGATCGATACCAGGTCATCAATCAGGTGTGCCGTAAGAAGTAATGAAAATTTACTATGCTGCTCTAATTAAATAATATCGTCTCATTATTTTATTATTTATTATAACACTCTTCCCCTTGATCTATCGCATATAAAATACACTATAAAGTTATTCACTTTTGGCAATAATTTATTCCTTTTGTCGCGTTGGGCAAGCATAAGCCATCCTCTACCATTCAAGACCACCAAGATACTATAAAACTTTAGAAAATATTAGTAAAACTAAAAGCGTAACTTAAAAATATACGCTCTGATAGTCTATATGAATAAAATAATTATTGAGATTTCCTCCCCTGATTCGCAGTCCGTCACCAATTTAGAAAATGGGAATTGAGCTGGTTATGATCACCAAGTCAATGTAATGGATGATCATTAAAACTCAATTTGACTAGACTCCTATATGTTGTATAAATTTCAATATTTTGCTTGATTTTGATTTACTGAATGACATTTGCATCAGTCCATTTACTTATAGCAACACTCAATCAATAAGATTGATATGTCCATAATTCAAATAAAATACGGATGTTCAGTAATAGTTTTGAATAAATATAGTATATATGAAAATGAAACTCCGCACTCAAGATGCTGCAGTACTATTCGTCATCACTTGAAGCTGTATTGAAATCGATACAGGTAATCAATTGTTTGATACGAAGTGATGAAAACTCAATATGGTTTTCTTATTAATTATTATTGTCTCAGTATTTTAGTATTTATTATAACACTCTTTTCCTTTATCTATCGCATATACAATACACTATAAAGCTTTGCTTATTTTAAGCAGGAATTTATTCCTTTTTTCGCCTTGGGCAAGCATAAACCTGCCTCTACCATTTAACACTACCGAGATGCTATAAAACTTTGGAAAATATTAGTGGAAACTAAACGTATAACTTAAAAATTTACGCTCTGATAGTCTATGGTATGGTAGGTACAGGGGTCGCTCGGCAGGATTTGCCCTTCAACACGTCGACCACAATTGATCTTTTGTGTATACCTTTCTATTTTACAAGAAAATTCATTCATTCATCATTCATTCTTTCGAGAACTTCAGAATATTTCGAGGGTTGAGCTTTTGTATATCTCCAGGTACCACAAGGGCATTTTCGAGATGCCTCAACCACAGCTTACCAAACAATCAGCTAGCCGACTCTCCTGTCAAAGTGGAAATAAAAATCTGACGTTACCGACGCCATTTCGGGTTAAAACACAGGGTCGGGATGAGCAGTATTCAATTTTAAATAGACAGGATTGGAGTATTGATATTGTATCTTATTTTTTTTTAGTTTTATCAATGATTGGATGCAATCAACGGTTTTAGTTAATTTTTATTTGAATATTTGTATACCTACATTCTCGCTGTATTTGAAGCTTATATTTAATATAATTTAAGGTTTGAAAAGCTATGGATATGAGTTTTAAATTATGTTAATTTTGTACATGGTGGCCCTTTTAAGAGGGGCCTGTACCTTATCTCGAAAACTACGGGGGTTGCAAAAAAAACTAAATACAAAAGTTGTTCATAGTAAAATGGTCTTTATTTTTTTTGTATTTTTTTAATTGTCACTTTTTATATACAGGGTGGTCAAACAAAGTAACATTGAACACCTTATATTTTATTACATTTTTGGATTCTACTTAAAATTCTAAGAATATTTGGTGTTATAAGCTATAAACAGTTGAAAATCGGTACTTTGGCTAATTTTCACCTTGGTAACAAGAAGACCATTAGAGATGAAGTAAAATAAATTTCACATTCCGAGGTACCAGATTTGGAACCTACCCATCGTACCACCCGCCAGTTAGTACCGTCAGATAGCTCTTGAAAAGTTAAGATAGGAATGTGGAAATTATTTTGCTCCATCTCTAATGGTATTCTTGATACCAGGGTGAAAAGTAATCATAGTACCGATTTTCAACTGTTTATAGCTGTGAAAGTACTAACTCTAGAGGTATAACATGGTACATCAAATGTGCTTAGAATTTTAAATGGAATCCAAAAACGTAATAAAATATAGGGTGTTTCATTGAAAAAAATATAACTTTGTTTGATCACCCTGTATATAAAAAAGTGTCGATTAAAAAATATGAAAAAAATAAAGATTATTTTACTAGGAACAACTTTTGTTTTTAATTTTTTTTGCAACCCACGTCGTTTTCGAGATCGGCTCACCCTGTACAATAATTGTTTTTTCTACAGCCGTGCGCAAAATAACTAATTTCAAATGAAATCGCAAAATCGACGAATGCCGCGGCATCCTTATGTTATGCTCTGAAGCGTACATGAAAAAGAAAATTCTCACTTTTTCCGTCGAGTGTGCTATGAATATTCATGGCAACCAAAAGTATAAATAAATGACAGTCGTGCGTTCCTTACAATTTTATTGTTGCTGGCAGGAGTGCCCGAATATAATAATATGCGAAAAATGACAAGTCACTTGCAAATTTCAGAAGAAGTATAGAGAAAAATATGCATTTAATTTTAAAAAATGCGGCTATAGAAAAAGTTCTTTGTATTTTTTGAGCGCAAAGTAAGATTGCCATTTTCGAAAGGTTAACGCGCTCCGCGGCAATCCGTTACTTTACGCTCTAAAAACACAAATAACTACTAAAGCAATTAATTTGTTTAAGGTAATTTGTAACATAATCTTCATTTTAGGATAAACAATATCATAGTTAGAAGTATTACATTCAAAATTACTTACATTCCAGTAAAAACAGCTATGCTTAGAATAATGAAAAAATATTTCTAGGCTACAAAAGTACATCATTTTTAAGGTGCTTGTAAAAAAAACTTACCTAATGGCATCTTTGGGAAATCTAAAAAAACTTATTTTCTAATTAGATTTATAACTTTTCGCACTGCAGTTTTTAGCGGCGCAAACGTGTCTACCTCGCGGTTTATCAATTTCTATTATATATACGAGCATAGATATTATAAAATAAGTAGTTTGTTCAAGAACGTATGTTCACTGTTAATTACTGTAACTAGAAAATATATACACCTAAACTGTAACTACGACACTGGCTAACACAAACAACTCATCTGACACGACGACGAGCGACGAGCCAACACTGTCGAATTTGATAGATTTTAACCCAAAATGGCGGCCTGTGCGAGGAAATGCGCATAACGTTCAAGTATTAAGAGTTGGATAGCTGATTGTTTGGTAAGCTGTGCCTCAACCATTGGCGAGTCAGTGCCTGACATTCACAGAGTAAGTTCTCTGACGTTTCAGCCATAGTTTGGCAGAATCTACATTGTTCGTCAGTGGATTTCCCCATTTTTTTGAGTTAGGGTCATGTCCAGTGAGAAGGTCTACGACTAATTTTATCTGATAGGCTATACGAATTTAACAATTATTAAGATTCCGTTCCTTCATTCGCAGTCAGTCACTAATTTAAAAAATTGGAAATTGGGTTCTCGGTAATTACCGATGGTAGGTGAACTGTTCGGATGCTTTTACTGGTTATGATAACAAAGTTAATGTAATGGATGCTCATTAAAATTCAATTTGTCTAGACTCCTATAGCAAAACTTTATTGATTGGTATGTCCACAATTTAAATAAAATATGCATGTTCAGCAATAGTTTTGAATAAATATAGTATATATGAAAATGAAACTCCGCACTCAAGATGTGCCTCCTGCAGTACTATTCGTCATCACTTGAAGCTGCATTGAGATCGATACAGGTAATCAATTGTTTCATAAGAAGTAATGAAAACTCACTATGGTTCTCTTATTAATTACACACATCGGCAAAATTCTTGGACCCCCCTCGTAAACTTTAAAACGAAATATTTAGCATGGCTGCTTTTTGTACATTTAATCTCTATTTTTTTCATTCTTGCTGCGCATCTAAAAATGTTTACAAAAACAATTTTCCACAATTTTAGATACCAATGTTTAAAAAGTGGTTCATATCGATTTACGTGTTTAAGTGATTGTTGAGTTTTTCTTTGCAATTATGCCTGGCAATAGAATTTCAGAGTTCAATAGAGCAAGAATAGTGGCTTTGTATGATGAGTGTCTGCCGAATCATCGAATCGCGGATAGACAACAGATTCCCCGCGCTACAGTTATCCGAATAGTGCGTTTGTACCAGGAAACTAACAGCGTTGACAGGAGACGTGGAACTGGACATTTTAGAGTAACTAATGCAAGAGAAGATCGGTATGTAGCAGGTTATGGACGTCGTAATCGAACTATAACAGTCTCAGTTGTCCGAACTCATTTTAGAAGAACGTATGAAAAAAGGAATGAAAATGAAACTCCGCACTCAAAATGCGCTTCCTGCAGTACTATTACTATTCGTCATCACTTGAAGCTGCATCAAGATCCTCTTTTTATTATTTGTTATAACACTCTTCTCCTTGATCTATTGCATATAAAGTTTTGTTCATTTTAGGCAAAAATGTATTCTTTTTTCGTCTTGGGCAAGCATAAGCCTGACTTTACCATTTAACAATACTGAGATGCTATATGACCTTGCAAAATATTAGTAAAAACTAAAAGAGGAACTAAAGAATTTACGCTTTGAGAGTTTATATGAACGACACAATTATCGAGATTCCGTCAGTCAATAAATTAATTTATAAATTGCAAATGGGGCTCACGGGAAAGTTCTCTATGGTACATGAATTGTTCGAATGCTTGTACTGATTATAATCAGAAAGAACTCGCTCTGTCAACGTAATGGATGCTCATTAAAAATTAATATGACGGTGTTCCTTTATTATGTGTAAATTTAAATATTTTGCTTAATTTTCATTTATTGAGTGACATTGGCACCAGTCTATTAAGTTGTAGTAAAACTTTATCGATTGATATTTCCGTGATTTAAATAAAATATATACACGTTCAATAATACTTTTAAATAAATATAGTCTATAAGAAAATGAAACTCCATACTAAAGCTGCATCTCCTGCAATTCTATTCGTCACCACTTGAAGCTGCATCAAGATTGATAACACGTCATTAATTGTGCCGTAAGATGTTATGAAAACTCATTATGGTTCTCTTATTGAATTATAATGTGTCTTAGTTACCTTTTTAACATTTTTAAATTTCCTAAACAATAGAATTCAATTCACTATGGAAAAAGAATCTAACAACATTTTAATCTTTTTGGACATAAAGATTACAAAGACAAGAGATTCGCTTCAAAATTTAATATATATAGGAAACCAACAACAACAGATGCAATTATTCACAAAGACTCTAACCAATCTTGGCAAGAAAAACTTTCTGCTCTTTATAGTCTCATCCATAGACTTTTCAGCTTTCCCCTAGACTCGGCTAGTTTCCAAAAAGAAGTATCCATTATCAAACAGATTGCAATAAACAACGGTTATAAGATCGTTTTGATTGACAAATCAATAAAGAAAAAACAGATGAACATTTTAACTAAACAATTTTATAACCCTAAATTAGAATTAGAAAAGGAGCCGTTTAAATTTATCAATTATATTCCGAAAATTACAGATGAAGCTTCAAAAAAAATAACTGAATTTGACTGTAAAACAATTCAGGTTAATAAGAATAATCTAGGGAGAAGACTAATAAACAATAAAGACAAAATTGACAAACAATCTATATCTGGTGTTTACAAATTAAATTGTGTGAACTGTGAAGCTGTATACGTAGGACAAACTGGCCAAAACTTAAGTATTAGGATTAAAGAACACAAAAAATCGATTTTACATAATATTAAAAACTCTGGCTTAGCAAAACATTGTATAGAAAATAACCATTTTATAGATACGAATAATGTCAAACTTTTACACACCGAAATAAAAAGCAAAAGGCTGTACCTTTTAGAGTACCTATAAATCCAAAAGTCACAAAAAACAGACTTTTTAAATACGAACGACCTGCTCTTTAAACACCTGCATAATTGACTGTGCAATAAAAACAAAATACCGTCAGGCGGTTTAGTAGGCTATAACAATTTAGATTTTAGTATTCAACTACTCTTGATAAAGGCCTCATCAAGCCGAAACATATGTAGAGGAAAATATCTTATTAAATTATTTTGAAACATCTAAAAGCAGTGTACTAATTATCCCTAGTATTATTATTCAACAATGTTTCACAAGGATCCTACCGCAGAAACTATTCATTTTATTATTAATTATAACACTCTTCTCCTTGATGTATTGCATATAACATACACTATAAAGCTTTGCTACTTTTAGGCAAGAACTTATTCCGGCAAGCATACGCCTGCCTCCATCATTTAGCACTACCACCGAGATGCCATAAGATCTCAGAAAATATTCGTAAAAAGAAACTTAATAATTTAAGCTCTGATAATCTATATGAATAAAGCAATTATTATTGAGATTCCGTCCCATCATTCGCAGTCAATTACTAATTTAAAAATTGGCAATCCGGCTGTCGAAAAAACTCTAGATGGTATATGAACTGTTCGGATGCTTTACTGGTTATGATCACAAAAGGCTCGCTCTGTCAACGTAATGGATGCTTATTAAAAATGAATTTGACGAGACACCTATATGTTTTATAAATTTAAATATTTTAATTGATTTTGATTTACTGAATGACATTTGCATCAGCTCACTAACTTATAGCAAAAAATTATCGATGTCCATAATATAATAAAATATGAACATTCAGCAATAGTTTTTAATAAATATAGTCTATATGAAAATGAAACTCCACATTCAAGATGCGTCCCCTGCAATACTATTTATCATAGCATCAAGGTCGATAAAAGTAATCATTTGTGACGGAAGAAGTGATGAAAACTCTCTATGGTTCTCTTACTGAATAATATCGTATAATAATTTAGTTATTTATTTTAGCGCTCTTCCCCTTGATCTATCGCATATAAAATACACTATAAAAGTGTTGTTCTTTTTAGGCAAGAAATTATGTCTTTCTCGTCTTGGGCAAGCAAATGAGACACTTGCGATCAAGTATTACTCAAATTATATAAAAAATATATGCGGACAACGCCTATGGTACTACAATTCAAATAAATAATAAATGTTTTTCTTCAATTGAAGAGGACATGCAGGATATAGAATAATTGTCATATATGACAAGATAACAAAATACTCTAAAAAATTTAGAAGCAAGTTAAACGGGAAAAATAATGTGAAATACTTATATGTATAAACTACTAAATAATTATCACCCTGTCCTAAGTTTAAACTTGCTTTGAAAAATGTTATGTAAACATGCAAGATAAACCATACCTACTGCTAGCGAATAACGCAAGGAGTAATGAGTATTAACTTGCAACCGTGAGCAAATTTTATGATATAAATTTTCAAACGAACCCTTAGTTCAGCAGTCTTTGTCTCACACCTCCGTTCATCCAATGCCCATATACATTAACTTGCAGATTATTGAGTCCTCCAAACCCAAATTTCTGACCCAGCCTATACACATTAACTTGCGGATGCCTCCTTAGGTGCTTCTTCTATAGTAACTAAGTCGAAGCGAAAATTAATCTGTCGAAACTCTAAGTAAAGTAAACTCATATTTAAATCGCAAGTGGTTAAAGTTAATTAAACTTTGAGTGAAATCAAGTTATTTTAGTATATCGTTAAGACTTGACAATTACCTAAATTAAATAGTCAAAGCTAAACATAAATAAAACACAACAGAACGTCCAAATATTTTATTATAGGCAATAACCAAGACATGCACATTATGATTATAGGGAAGGGATTAAATTTATTAAGTCTTGGCATTGTTATTGTTTCTCCTAGGTGTTTTTTTTTAATCTATTCTCACCTACGCAAATCGATCCTATCTAAGCTTCATAACCCCTTTACCTCCACTAAATGAAACAACCAATATCCAGCATAACTAAGCTAAGTTTATACCCTAATACCAACGATGAGCGCAAACTCGTGACAACAGTAGCAAAACAGTTAAAAAGTTATCAAAATATTATTATAATTATTATACAGAAAACGTCAGTAGTATAACAAAAACTGCTTCGTTTTAGTTTAAAAATGCATAACATTTTGAGAAAATTTAATTCAATTATCAAGAACATTACATAATTTACAGCCACGGTATATTATAGTTGTCCGATAAAGAATAGCGTAATATGACAATAGCAAATTTCTATGGTATTACATGTAGACTCTAGATAAAACCAAACGTATCCTTCATTTCCAGAAATATTTCTCCTTTCTAAGTTTAAATGCTTAAAATCCATGCCAAAACTTAAAAAAATACATAAAATGATATTTCTATCCTAAGTACAAGTCAAAAAACTAAGCTGTTCCTGAATTTATGGTCTTCGTGTGGGTTAGTTTGGGATAGAAACTGAGCCTTCTCGATCTAAATGTTGGTTGTTCCACTGCAGATTGTCGAAAGTGTTATATAGCTTAGGTTGGATCGATCTATACCGGTGAAAAGGGATGATAAAGAATGCATTTCGGTAAATCCCATAACATCTCTACTGACAAAAAAAACTCGAAAGGATTTACAGTTTTCTCATAATTATAAAACGCATGTCTTTTCGTTTGAGGTATACTCGAACTCTTTATGGATATTGGCCACTATGTATTGTAAAATTTTTGATAATTGTGGTATTACTATTACCTGTTTAATTTAGGTATTATTTTAGCATATCGACTGATTTAATCGTAGTTTACCTTTGAGTTTTACTTAGAGATTAGTTTACTTTAGATTCTTGACAGATTTAACTCTGAGATTATTTCAGCTTAGAACATTGACAGATTTCTCTTAGATTAGACTTTGTTACTTGGAAAGGAGCACCCAGGATGGCCGTCGCAAGTTCCCTTACATATAGGCACTGGGTACAAGTTTTGGTTAACTTCATTGCATTTAGAAATACGAAAGTGTAAATTTCCAGAATGTACAGACTCGCTACTGTCAAAATTCTCAATTCCTTTAATTTTGAGCTTAAGTAAGCATCAATCATCATTTTCAGATCTTGCAAGCATGTATATTTTAACAATCATTGGTTTTCACTTTCCGATTGCACTACACGCGGTTCCCTACGTGCACTAATTACAGCAATTCATGATTTTTCCTGCAATCAAACAGTAAATAAATATCATAAGCTTTGACCATTTAATACTATTGAAATACCATAGGACCTTGAAAAATATTCGTAAAAATTAAAAGAGAAACTTGAAAATTTACGCTTTAATAGTATATGTCTATATGAATGAATAAATTATTGAAATCCCGTCCCCTCATTAGCAGTCAATCAAAATTTGAAATTTGGCTCACGAAATTTTTTTTGATGGTATATGAATTGTTCGGATGCTTTTACTGGTTATAATCACAAAGGACCCGCTCTGTCAATGTAATGGATGTTCATTAAAAATGAATTTGACGAGACTCATATATTCTATATAAATATGAATATTTTGCTTAGCTTTGATTTATTGAGTAACATTTACATCAACCTATTAACTTATAGCAAAACTATATCGATTATGCCGTAAGAAGTGATGAAAACTCATTATACTTCTCTTTCTTATTGGATAATATCGTGTTATTATTTTATTATTTATTATACCACTCTTTTCCTTGATCTATCGCACATAAAATACACTATATAAAATTTTCTTTTAATATCGTGTCATTATGATATTATTTATTATAACACTCTTTTCCTTGGTCTACCGCATATAAAATACGCTATATGATCTTATTCATTTTAGGCAAGAATCTATCTTCTCTCAGCAGGGTGTTCGCTGACTTTTGGGTCAATGTTTGCCAAATCGTACCGGGTGCATCGCCTATTTACGTACACAACAACAAATTTAGTCAAGAACAAATTACTCAAAGACCAACAGTTGATAGGGCTAATCTTGATTCCTATGTTGATCGATACTTTGATCGTAGGTCTATGGATTACAGTTGATCCATTAAAAAGGAGCTTGTACGATTTGGCTTTGGAGATCAATCTAGATGATCCTAGAGTTGTTTATCAACCACAGGTATATTAATATAGAATATTTAGTACCTATTTTGAAAAGCATATTTGTTATATTATATTGTTAGAACCATAATGTATCAATATATTTTTTTATACCTTTCTTAACTCGATATCTTTCATGTTGATTTAAGTCATCTCAGATTATGATATCACAATAATCATTATGAAAAATTACATTGACGGCAACATTAGGAAATTGACAAGAGAAAATACTTACAAGCATCAGTGACTCATCGTGATCGTTTCTACCTTTCTGTTTCACAAAAAATATTTTCAGCCTTTATAAAAATGCAAGGCTTGAAAGTACGTATATAAGAAATTAGGTATTTCATTCCAATAAATAATGCAAAACCTGATGGGTCATTGGAATGCTGAATGGTGGAATGCGAAAAATTAATTTAGCTAAAGAATTCGATGCTAGACGGGGCGGTCCTCTAATCCGCTTATTCGATTATACTAATTTCGGGCGAGCAACGTGAGCTGTATACCTCCCAGAATTCGCTGTCTCAACAATATTTGATCACTTCGCCAAAATATATAGAGGGTGTCATCTAAAGTTCGTTTTAAAATTAGAAAATGTAATAAAACAATAATAAAACATCCGAGAAGACAAGTGTTACCGAACGTAACAATTGAAAATGAATGCTACCGAACGTAACAATTAAAATTATATGAGTTTAGAATGAAGTGGAAAACCCTGAAAAGATCGTACGGATTGTTGGAGCTAACTTACCGTAGGTCCCTTCAGTTGCGTATCACAGCACCGGCGATTACAACACACACCGTGTATAATGTCGAAAAATACGTGCGGGTTTTCTCGGAGGAAGCTGTCTTAGGTTTTTTAGATCGAGTCGAGCTGGCTGTCGTACTCCTATGGAACCATGTGTCGTACTGCTTCGGGTGGCGCGCGACGTTCCGTGCGTGCGCGCGTATTTGGGATTTCAAGTAAAATACGTCCAACAACTATTATCGCGAATATATGCAACCCGATATATTTAAACAATAATATATGTTGTTTTAGCATGGAAAATATGAAGTTGAATTAAATAAGAAAACATAACTAAATTATAAACTAATTAAACTTATAACTACTTAGATATATAGGTGTGGCTAGAACATGCCGTCCACCTAAAATGTGAAGCATTTTATTATTAAGAAATGGGTAAAGGACAGAGTTTTACAAGAGGTCGCTTCACGACTCCTTGTACTGTTCTTACACAAGCTACACGAACAATACCGTCCGAGCCAGGAAATACCTGTTCAATTCGTCCCAAACTCCAATGCAACGGAGGTACGTTATCGTTTTTAATAATAACCAATGTACCTGGTTGTACAGAGACGGGTGGTTGTAACCATTTCGTTTTCTGTTGCAATGGGTGAAGATATTCGTCCTTCCACCTGCGCCAAATATCTTGCTGAATGCGCTGAATTAATTGCCATCGATTCAGACGATTTAAAGGAAGGTGAGTTAGGTCGTCATCAGGGACAGATGTGAGAGGTTCGAGAGTGAGGAAATGGCCGGGAGTAAGAACAGATAGGTCTGTTGGATCCGAACTTAGAGGGCAAAGTGGACGTGAGTTTAGCATTGATTCGATTTGAACTAAAACCGTATAGAATTCCTCATACGTGAGTAACTGAGCACCAACCACTCGGATTAAATGAAATTTGACGGATTTAATGCCAGATTCGAACAGTCCTCTGAAGTGGGGTCCTGAAGGAGGGTTGAACGACCACTTAATCTGTTCTCCTTCTGCAGCAACGCGCATGCAGTTAGACAGCGTTCGATAGGCTCCAACAAAATTAGTACCGTTGTCGGAAAAAATATGAGTACATCTACCTCGCCTAGCGACAAATCGCCTTAGAGCAGCAATGAAACAACTTGAAGATCAGTCGGAAGCAAGCTCCAAATGCACAGCTTTGGTGGTAGAGCATACAAATAGACATAAGTACGCCTTTTGTGCTCTTGAGCCTCTAGCTTTACTAAGGGTTATGTTGAAAGGGCCACCAAAGTCCACGCCAACACACTGAAATGCTTTCAATTGATTGATACGCGTAGAGGGTAGATCGCCCATAGGAGGTTCGAAAGAGGTAGGCTTGATTCTAAAACAACGAATACACCGAGAAAGGCAATGTCGAATGGCTCGACGGGAAGATAAAATCTAGAATTGTTGAGATAACAGAAATTGTAAGCCTTGAAGACCAACGTGCATATTGTCACGATGGAAACTCTCGATAATGCAATAAGTGAGAACGTGTTTTTGAGGTAAGAGAATTGGATATTTCTGATCATAGAGCAAGCCAGAATGAGTAAGCCGTCCGCCCACCCTAAGAATATCCTCTTTGTCGATGAACGGACTAAGTTTTGAAAATACCTTTGGCAATTTTTTTTTACATTTAATTTTCTCAATCTCTCCAGAAAAGGCAACGGTTTGAACATATCGAATAAGAGGCAGAAGAGCTAGGTGGAGTTCCCTTGAAGTAAAGCTACCACGTATGTTCTCAGAGGACCTCTTGGAATTTGAAAGAAAGCGTAAACAATAGGCTAGAATACGTTTGATTTTTGAAATGGAGGAAAATTTGTTCAAAAGTGTCTCAAAAAGATTTGGAGAATTCTCAGCGACAAGAACAATCTTCCGAGCTTCCTCAGAGACAACATCAGATTTAGAAAAGTTAAGATTTTGATTTGGCCAATTGTCAGGAGATAACTGTAACCATGAAGGACCATCTAGCCAAAGTGAATGGCTGAGAAGAGCTTTTGGGAGTAATCCTCGAGAAGCACAATCGGCAGGATTGTCCGCTGATCCTACATGAAACCAACGAGACGACGCAATTCGATCATGGATATAACTGACTCGATTGGACACGAAAGTTTTCCACAAATGTGGAGAATTTCGTAACCATGCAAGGACAACGCTAGAATTAGTCCAAGCAAATATAGGACAGGAGGAAAGATTGGAATATGTAGTTAAAACGACATACATGAGATTTGACAGCAGAACAGCACCGCAAAGTTCCAAACGAGGTAAGGAAATACGTTTAAGTGGAGCTACCTTCGACTTAGCACAAACAAAGGAAACCTTTATTTCACCAGTGGACGTTTCACAGCGCAAATATATAACAGCGGCATATCCACGCTCAGAACTATCGGAGAAGCCGTGCAGTTCAAAAGTACATACGTCTTTTGGGATTATACAACGAGGAACATGAAGGTTACTTAACAAAGAAAGTTCCGAGTTGTATTGAGACCATTTTTCCAAAACATCTTCTGGAGGTTTTTGATCCCATTCAAGACCCAGACTCCATAAGTGTTGGATTAGAAATTTTGCAAAAACGTGAGTGGAGAGAGAAACCCGAGAGGATCAAAAATACGTGCCAATTCTGAAAGAATAGATCGCTTGGTGCAACAATCATTTTTGATCGCGACAAAGTAGGAAAATACATCTAGATTAGGTATCCATCGAAGACCCAGAACTTTAATAGCTGATATTTCATTATTATCGAATTCCTGTGGTTGCTGTTGCTGATGAGATTCAGGAATCATACTTAGAAGCTCTCTACGATTACTAGCCCATTTTCGGAGTTCGAATCCACCTTTCTTTAGCATAGAAATGAGCTCGTCTTTGAGGGTTTGAGCCTCAGATAAAGAAGAACAACCACTAACCACATCGTCTACAAAGATATCCGATTTTAGGAGAGACGCTGCCCTAGGAAAGGTTTCCTGCTCGTCCTGGGCTAATTGAACTATGGTGCGCAAGGCAAGGTATGGCGAACAACTCAAGTCGTATGTTACAGTGCGAAGAGTGTAATCTTGAATAGGGCTATTTTTACAAAATCGCCATAGAATCCGCTGATAGTCTTGATGGTAAGGCTGGACCAGAATTTGCCTATACATCTGACGGATATCAGCGGTGAAGACGACATAATGAAGTCGGAATTTTAACAAAATTGAAAATATGTCTTTTTGCAATTTAGAACCAGTGAGAAGACAGTCATTGAGAGAGCTTCCATTGGTAGTTTTACTGCTACCATCAAATACCACACGAAGTTTAGGTTTAATACTATTCGAGTTGAAAACTCCATGATGAGGAATGTAATATGCCTTCGAGGGATTATCTAGCGGAGTAGAAAGGCACATATGACCAGAGTCCAAATACTCCTGCATGAAATCACAATATGCTTTATATAGAATAGGATCTTGGTGTAACCTGCGCTCCAGGGAATAGAGTCGGCGAAGCGCCGTATTTCGAGAGTCACCTAACAAAGGTTCAGAGTCTTTGAAAGGTAAAGCTACGATGTAGCGGCCGGTGTCACTTCGAGAATAACCTTCAACGTAAGATTGTTCGCACAATGCATCCTCCGGAGCAATCTGAGTTGCAGTCGGAACCTCCTCTAATGCCCAAAAGTTTTTCAAAGTAACATCGAGAGAATATTCTGGAGATGTGAATAACGAATTGACCTGAGTAGGTGAAGCTGAGGGCACAATGACTTTTCCACAAAGAACGTACCCAAAGATAGTGTTGATATAGGAGGCTTCAGAACTATCATTACCACTTGGAATAAAACCCGGTCTAAGAAGCTGAGGAAAAACATCTGCACCTAACAAAAGATGAATTGGACCTGGTTCGTTAAACTTTGGATCCGCAAGCTTGAGGTGTTTCACATGTTTCCATCTATCAACAGGTATAATTGGATAAATTTTGGGCAAAGCAATAGCATCTAAGTTTAGAGTGAAGGATGGTTCATTGACAGGTCGAATGACACACGAAACGCGACATGAAGACGTAGAGGGAGTTTGTCCAATACCGAAAATTGATAAGGAAATTTTAGAGCCTGGCAATCGCAAGCGACGATAACACTGCTGAGTGATAATGCTTATCTGACTACCATTATCAATCAATGCACGAACAGTTTGAAAATTTCCCATGGAATCACGAATTTCTAACTGGGCTGTTGAAAGTAGAACAGTAGAATTGGAAGGAATAAAGTGAGACAGGGAATTAAGTTGAGAATTTCCGTGCAATTGAACGGTCTTTACATTGATAGGTGCTTGAGGTGAACTAACAGAATTATTTGAGTTTGGTGTTTCCCCACCGTGAAGAAGCGAATGATGTCTGGCGTGACAATTTCGACAAGTGAATGTCGAGCTACATGACGAGATTTGATGGGCTGTATGAAGACAATTGACACACCACTGCTTGTCCATCACAATTTTAAATCTATCTTGAGCAGACTTATCTAGGAAGGTAGGACATTTAGAGATCTTATGATCAGCTTTGCAATAAGCACATACTATCTTTTGAGTAACATCTCGATCGGTGTTAGTAAAAAATGACAGAGGGTCTTGCCGAGAATTGAAGGGCTTTGGCGGTTGACGTGGAAATTTAGGAATAGGTTTGGAAAATGGGATAGAAAGAGCGGCTGATTCGAGTGCAACACATTGTTTTTGTAAGAACTCCTTAAGTTTCGAATAAGTCATAATTTCTGTTGAAGCTTCTTGCAATTCGAAACGTTTGATAGTAGCAGAATCGAGTTTTTGTATTAAAGTATGAAATAATACAAAACTCCATTCATCAACAGGTAAATTAAGATTTTTTAGCGCTGCTAAGTTCTCTGTGAATGTGTCTAAAAGTTTTCTTAAAGCATTAGGAGAATCATTATTTAGTTTTGGAGCTTCACAAATTGAGAGCCAATAAGTATCAGCCATCAATCGTTTGTTTTCATAACGAAAAGTTAACGTTTGAAGCGCTATAGCATAATTAGTACCAGTTAATGGTAAAGATTTTATCATATTTAATGGTTCCGAACTAAGAGAAGAACGCAAATATTGGAATTTTTCCACGTCAGAAAGGCTAGCATTTTTATCTACTAAAGAAGAAAATAAATCGAAAAATGTGGGCCCATTCTTGTAAACACCATTGAATGTTGGTAAAGTTATTTTAGGAAACTTGCCATTTGGATTTGGAGTGACTGAAGGTTGAGCCTTAACTGTCTAGTCGGGAGAATTATTGATAAAAATTTCTTTAACTGTTAAATATTTTTCCATAAAGGTTGTTCTTACAGCCTTATCTTCAGCGTAGTCAGGGTCTTTGCTTATAGCTAATTCTTGAATAAGAGATTTGTGATAGTGTTCGAAATCATCGTATATTTGCGTAAGCTTTTCACAGCCTATTTTGAATTTGGGAAGTATGGTTTTATCAGCTTGCACAGTTGCACCCAAAGCAATAAGTTCATCAAGTTGATCCATACACAGATCCCGCGTTGCACGCAGTTGTTTGCTTTTATTTGACATTCTGAATTATTTTAAAGAACAATGTGTGCAAAGTTACAAAAAATATACGTGATGAGATGAAAAGGACGAATTCAATTTAGTTGATTTAGAGAATTTGAAATAATATTTGAATCAACTCGGTACACTGCTATTATTATTAACTGCAAGCACAATGATATGCCTAAATTATCGGGACTTTACTGTAAACGGAATAAAACTTGAATTTTAATTTTATATCGGCGTAAAGAGCGTTTTAAGGTTAACGCTGCAAAGTACAATAGTTGAGGATAAAAAAGGAGAATAATTCGTTGTAGTCAACAAAATGATATGTTAAGGTGCGTCCAGACTTGTGACAAAACCCCGTGACGTGACAGCGTCGCGAACATTTTCACGACGAGGCGAACTTCGATGCGTGTCATCGTCGCCTGTCATCCTCGCGTGTCATCGTCGCGTATCATAGTCCCGTTCACAGCGTTCCGCTCATTTAAATAAAAAACAGTCGGTTATCATGGACGTTGCAGCAGCAGCGTACATAGTTATAGATCATTTATTGCGTAATTTTATAAATGTTAACGTTGTCTCCTGTCCACATTCCATCTTGATATTAAAAAAGCAAATACTAATTCGAAACAAAAATAGCCGCTACACTGGTTAAAATTCAAGTAAATATGCAAAACGTTCTGATGATACGCGGTCCCGTCCAGATTTGTCGAACCAAGCAGCGTAGCATCCCTTTGATGCGACACCAAAAGACCGACAGGACATGGAACGCAGTGATGACACGCGGTAAACGCGGCGATGTCACGCGTTGTGGTTACGGAGTACCGTCCAGACTATACGCGACGAGGTTCGCGGCGGTGTCACGATACGTGGTCTTGTCACAGGTCTGGACGCACCTTTAATGGTGCGTCCAGACTTGTGACAAAACCCCGTGACGTGACAGCGTCGCGAACATTTTCACGACGAGGCGAACTTCGATGCGTGTCATCGTCGCCTGTCATCCCCGCGTGTCATCGTCGCGTATCATAGTCCCGTTCACAGCGTTCCGCTCATTTAAATAAAAAACAGTCGGTCATCATGGAGGTTGCAACAGCAGCATACATAGTTATAGATCATTTATTGCGTAATTCTATAAATGTTAATGATGTCTCCTGTCCACATTCCATCTTGATATTAAAAAAGCAAATACTAATTCGAAACAAAAATAGCCGCTATACTGGTTAAAATTCAAGTAAATATGCAAAACGTTCCGATGATACTCGGTCCCGTCCAGACTTGGCGAACCGAGCGGCGTAGCATCCCTTTGATGCGACGCCAAAAGACCGACAGGACATGGAACGCAGTGATGACACGCGGTAAACGCGTCGATGTCACGCGTTGCGGTTACGGAGTACCGTCCAGACTATACGCGACGAGGTTCGCGGCGGTGTCACGATACGTGGTCTTGTCACAGGTCTGGACGCACCTTAAGAACGCTAATACAAAATAAGAAAAAACGCTTTATTTATTTTAAAACGCTACACGATAAGCAAGCCGGAGAATTTAGTGTCAACAAAAACAGTTACAAAAAACCTGTCTATCGTTTAGCGAATTTAAATGGACGATTAACAGAAATGATTTTAGATGGTTATTTTACAAGTATCTAGAATATATTGTTCTATGCTCAAACATTGAAAAATATTAAAACTTTTGAAAAATCCGGCACGATAGTGACCAAAAATGTTACCGAACGTAACAATTGAAAATGAATGCTACCGAACGTAACAATTAAAATTATATGAGTTTAGAATGAAGTGGAAAACCCTGAAAAGATCGTACGGATTGTTGGAGCTAACTTACCGTAGGTCCCTTCAGCTACGTATCACAGCACCGGCGATTACAACACACACCGTGTAGAATGTCGAAAAATACGTGCGGGTTTTCTCGGAGGAAGCTGTCTTAGGTTTTTTAGATCGAGTCGAGCTGGCTGTCGTACTCCTATGGTACCATGTGTCGTACTGCTTCGGGTGGCGCGCGACGTTCCGTGCGTGCGCGCGTATTTGGGATTTCAAGTAAAATACGTCCAACAACTATTATCGCGAATATATGCAACCCGATATATTTAAACAATAATATATGTTGTTTGAGCATGGAAAATATAAAGTTGAATTAAATAAGAAATCATAACTAAATTATAAACTAATTAAACTTATAACTACTTAGATATATAGGTGTGGCTAGAACAACAAGAAAGGTCAAAAACTTACAACCATGTGTCGACTAATATATAGGCGTAGTGCCTGCTTTTCATTTCATACAAATATTGTTGCTCACACTTCTGCCTATAATAACATAGCAGTGTGGTAAGACGTTTGTTAGTGCAAATGGCTTGCGTATCTTATTTTGTTGTGGAAAGAGTTACTAAAAGTGCTTTGTCTATAAATGAAAAAGTTAACCTCTACAATGCCCGTAAACACCAAAACTTTACAACAGGTGTTGCCTAAAAGAAGGACCATTTGAACACGTTTTCAAATCTAGCGATTTAATTCGTATTATTTACATTCCTCGCATTCCAAAGAAATCTCAAAAACCTCGGCGATACTCGTAGCGCCATCTGTTGTAACAACGTTTACTCATCTGAACTAGGCCGCTCAACACACGCCAATTCGGCCAATCACAACTTTCACAGCGAAGACTGAGGTAATCAAGTTAGCTCCTCTAAATTTCCGATCTTTAATAATCGAATTTTATAATTAAAATATTTCGACCAGATCTCTGTTAAAATTCATAAGTTTATTTTAGACAATCGCTGACGTTAAGTTTTATAACTTCTCAGTATTTACATTATTTGCCCGTTCTATTTCCGGAGTGATGTAGATTATCCCGCCAGAAGGGGCGATGACAAGGGGCGGTGACAACTCCTTCGAGTTGATCTAGTTCTCATGTTCTAGAAGAAGAGTGGCATCTTGACCCCCAACAAAGTAAGACGCGTTGAAGCGCGCTCCCGCAGTTTTCACGTGTTGAGAACCCCTAATCTCTCAAGTTCTCTATTCAAGTGACATTGTGGTATCCTGCCATTGCGACAGCTCGGCGTAGTCATCTCAAGCCTACAAGTAAGGTATTTATTTGCACCCAGCCATCACTCTCTCACAACTAAGACGCTGTACCGAGCGCTATACTAGCGTCCCCATTGGTCTTGTCCATGGGGGCTCATTTCTCTCTATGCTGTATTCTAATATAAAGATTCCATTGCATTTTCCACCGCACGGATTGCAGCTTATCTATGCGACCTACATAGCGTGTTTTTAGTATCCATTTTTGCGTGTATAAAAACCGCATTTCACAAACGCATCCCTGTCATGCCATTATGCATACAGCTGCATAACATATCAATCTACTACCAATCGAGTCATTCTTATTTGCAATAAATTGAGGTACATTGTATATAGACTTAGTAAGTGTATTTAAGTGACTTTCCCATGTGCCGGAAGATAAACTGCTGAACGATTGAACGTTGCTCGTCAATTGGTGAATATAGTGTACACTGTACATATTAGCTTATAGGTGGACATTAAGGTAATATTTATCCTGTTATTAATGCTCGTATATTACTGTATTTCATCTCAAAGTTATCTCAGCTAACCGAGCTCACACGGAGCAGTTCCGCAGGAACTTTAACTAGCATTTAACTGTACTTAGCTGCAAGATTATGTTTATAATCATATACTTGCTTAGGATTACAACTGTTTATGCAATGCTTTAGCTTTTAAAGGTATATTTCTTGTAATATTCAGCAAGATGGATACCTAGCATCGAAAGATATTGTCCATATCGTAGCACTGACTACATACAATGATTTAATGTTTATATTTTGTTTATTTATGAGCTTTCAGTTATTTTCAGGTAAAATAACTTATTAAACTATTCATATAATGCTAAAGGTATTTGTTTTATTTAAAAATTCACCTTAGAACTAGCCCCTATGGTAAATTGTAGTGCATATGAGCACTCTCTGTTTATTTAGAAAATCGACCAAGATCGAATCTGAAACAGGAATAACATAAATGTATTAAAAAACTACTGAGATCGGAGAATCAATAATATACAGACTATCATCACGTGAGGAAAAAAGTTACCAAACCAAAACACCAACAAAACAAAACAGGAGAAAAAGAACTAGACATATAGAAGACGAATCATATATTTCTTTTATTTTGAGAAAGAAATACCCACCTTGTGTAAAATATAGGTTGAGGTGCGAAAAGAGGAACATATTCCACGTATGAGCAAGATGACATTATGGAGAGTCCTAAAAAATAATTTTCGTTACGAAAAGCTGCAAAGTAGAAAATCAATCAAAGACAAAATTTGTTGGTGAAGATGATATTTATCGGAGAGATAATATATAATATCTCTTATACGCTTTCATAGAAGGATGGGCTAGTGGAATAATTAAAACGTTTTCTGGTAAAGGAGGCCGATTAAATCACGTAGTAAAAATAGCTCTGTGGAATGGTTCACTAGCATTTCTGTCAAAGTAAACTGGTGACTATCGCGAGGATATGAACGCAGATGGTTTCGAGGAATATTTTGAGCAGATCTCTTACATTAGCCGAAAGTTGGTATAAATCCTGAAGATTTGCAAAATTAGTCGAAAACTTGATTAGTGATGTCATGGCTAAAAATTTAGGGCGGAACAAAATTAATTTACCTTGGATGGTCATCCAAGAATTATTGCCCAAAACCTTTAGTAGTATAAGCCAAGTGAACGAAATCTTGACAGGTGACATCATGGCCAGGAGTCTATGGAGAGGGTGGGGTTCTAAGGCTCAAGTCGCTCGCGGATTGTGTGCAATAAGCCCCCCACCCAAAATGGCGGATGCAGAATCCCCTAACAATACCTACTAAATGGTCCTAGACGTATGATATTTTGCATAAGGGACTAGAAATACAGAAATACAGAAATACAGAAATACAGAAATACAGAAATACAGAAATACAGAAATACAAGAGAAACAACTTTTTCCTCAAATCGTTAATTTAAATAAGCATTTTGTACAAAATGTGCTCGATGAAATGGCTCGGAAATGAAAATCAGAGTGTTAAATCCAATAGAGTTAAGTTGGGCTCAAGTTTCAAGTTAAAGGTTTTGTGGCAATAAGACTACTTTTAAAGTGAAGGAGGTTGAAAATATTTTTCAAGAACAGTTAAAGCAAATTGATTCCCAAAAATGGAGGAGCAAATATCTATAAATGGTATGCCAGATGAGGGTAGACTGATGAGGTTGACTACTCGGAAGGCGAATAGGATAACTCAGAATATGACTTTTCACTTTTGTTCCACGCTAAATTATGAGGTGAAAGAATGCTACTAAAAAGATCTTTAGTACTGTAACAGTCGGATTTTGCCACTATAAAAGATTATAAATTTTATTTTATATGCTGCATTATTTGATTTGTTGTTAATAAGTTTAGCGAAATTCCCGTTGTAGCATTTATTAATATTAATTAATTTTAATATACATACGATTAGTATTACACAATATGTATTAGCTTTTATAACACTGTTGTGGCCGTAAGTGGCTATTATGATCATCCTTTTTCTTATGTTCTTGTCTTGATCATCGTTTTTCTTATATTCTTGTCTTCCAGCAATTAAAATAAGAATAATTGTGATATCAGTTTAACTTTGCTTATTTATATTACAATAATTATGTTTAGTTGCAGTTCTGTATCTAAGATTTGAGTTAATAACATACCTTTGATCCTCGTTAGATCGGTCAAATTCATATACTACTTTCGGTTTGAATATTTCACTTCTAATCTCTGGCATATGGCTTTAACTTATTGGGGTCACTGTTTTGCTTTGAGATACTGCTGCTGCTTTATTATTTACCTGTTAATTCGAGAATAATTGTTAGTTATTACATTTTTTTTTCTCTAATAGTAGAAAACTAGTACCTGTTACTTATTTTCTTCTAATACTTGTTGATCTCTGCATAGATTGCTCATTGTCGTTCTTCTCATAGTGCTCTAGGGATTTGGGGGCCAGCCCTCACATATTTCCCCGTGGTTTTCCCTTATTTTTGTTTAATTTTATTTCAATCGTCAATATTTGTTTTCCTTTAGTTTGTAGTTCCACCTTCTTACCTACAGTTGTGGACTTTGATATTCGGGCTTTCTTCTTTATATTTAGCTTTGCAAGTAACATGCTGTAAGCTTTGTAATATTCGATTGGTAGCCTTGAATAATAGTAATGAGCCATTTTCTGTTAATTGTTGCGGCCGATTGGGATTTTTGCAGATTTACTATTTCGTTTAGTAATACTTTCTATTGTTTATTGAAAAATTTAAGTTTTGCTTATTTTGCTGCTTCCGCAGTCGTTGTACACGGCTTATTTTTTGTTTATTATCTTAGAAGTATTCCTCGTATCGACTAGTTCTTTATTTTGGCAAGGGCTCTCGGCACTACCATTATTTTCTGAACTGACGTTTGTTCTCTAATTCCGTGGAAGTTACAAAGGCGATAATCTCGTTCTTCTAGATATACCTACTGAGAAGAGAGGAAGCGTTTTGCCGTGGTGCAGTTCTAGGTGACTCAACCTTTTTGTGTTGTGTTTAATACTACCCTTCTAGGGGATCTGGGATTAAATCCCTAATTAGTGCGTGACACAACCGATTTATCGGGATATTCGTACTGCACGAGGTAAGACTTTTTCTGGAATTTATTTTTCTTTACTGCCTGCCGGCACATGGTCGACATGACCCTAAAGGTTATTTTCCATTATTTCTAGGGCCTTTCCGAGCCCATCTTATAAAACCGAGGGAGTTGATCCTCCAGGCCACCCTCATAACTCAGAGAGGTAAATATTGCTAAGGGTTTATTTGTCTAATTTAATGATTTAACTGCTCTTTATGTTTATGTTTTTTTACATCGATCACCAGTTGCATTGCATTCCATAACATATTTTATCTTTTTCCTTTTATCATTTCTGAACTTTTTTCTTAATGTAACTTTAATTTTGAGCATATGGGGAAGTTTATATTATTTAGGGGTGGTTCATTCCTATTTCTTTTTATATTCAAGTAATTTCCAGCTTTTGTATTTCTTTTATTTGCTGATGGTTACTGAAAATACATTGATAATTTTTGGGGTGATTTGTTTTATATAAAATATATATACCAGGGGGCTACAATTTCTTCATTGAAGTAGGGGCTTAGTCTAATTAGTATTGGGTTATTACAGGGTTTCACTACCGGGGCCAGAAGCTATTACAGGGGTTTTACAACCTACTTTACTACCGGCACCAGGAGCCACTACGCCTTCGAGCCGAGAAGCCTCAATCTCGCCTTAGGGTAGAGGCACTTCGACCTCAACTTCTGAACTTGCAGTCTGTTCAGCTTTCGACGATCTTCGGACCGATCTAACTTG